>PISX010007706.1:63043-85802 GCA_004024625.1 Mellivora capensis
CTCCTTCTCTTCCCTTCCTCCTTACCCTCTCTCCCTCCTTACCCTCCCTCATGCCCTCCTTCATTCAGCAGATCTGGGGTCCCTGTTTTGTTCTGAGCACAGGGGCTTCATCAGTGAGCACCCCCAACCCACGCGGTCATGTCCACTGTGGGAGGAGACGGGGCAGTCCTCAGGGCTGGCAGTGGTGATGAGCACTGGGAATCTCCTCCTAGAACAGAGGCCAGTGGCACAAGGAAAAGAATGGAGAGACCCATGCTTAGCACTTCCTCTAGAAAATTCTAGTCCTGAAAAGTGATGAAAAGTAAATATATCCTAGACTTCATGCAGTGTGAGTGCTATGGTCCATACGCCCTAATTCCTAGAAGCAACAAAGAGTAAATCATCCAGTGTCAGCTGGGGGTTAGTGACACAACTTTTCTGACCAAATGACAGCATTTCAGCCAACATCTCCAGGGCCTCCGAGTTTTCCCAAGGGTCTCTGTGATCCTTTGACTCTCCCATCGACCTCCTTGAGAAGCTCTGTCCTGTTATCTTCGTTGTCTCCTGCCTTTTCTGCAACCCTTCTGTCGTCTCCCCTCCTCCCACCAGGGCCCCTTGGGTGGGTGCCCACATCCCACATTGGGCTCCATGAGCCCTATGTTTTGTGCAAGGCCTGTGCGCTCCCTCTGGGGTCACCTGGCTTCTCCCCTGAAGGGGCCTACATCTTCCTGCACTGGGTCTCCTCTGATGAGTCTGTGAGGCCAGCCTGTGCCCATGTCATGGGCAAGGAAGTGCGAGTCCAGAAGGCCCAGACAACCCACTCCCAATCTCAGTGTGTGGAGCCTGGGCCAAGAGTGGTGCCTTAGCAAAGGGGGAGTTGGGCCCGGGGACCCTGAGGGAGGTCATGGCACAGTGAGCCCCCAGGAGGAGAGAGAGCACCATGGGGTTCTGGTGCTCAGGCATGCTGGGAGACCACGTCCTACTGGCACTGGATCTGTCCCCAGGGCTGGAGGTTATCGGGGTATCCACCCTCCCAGACTCCCAGGCTGGCAGTGACTGGCAGGGGAGGGGCATAGCTGGTGCAGGAGAGAGCCCTCAGGTAGAGAGGAGGGGCAGGCACTCCCCCGGCAGCAGGTGCACTACGGTGGACTGAGAGGGTACCAGTGGACAGCAGTGTCTGCAGCTGGGGTCTCCAAACAGGCCTCCTCCTGAGGCTCAGCACAAGCTTGTCTGGATGGCCTATGTCCCCAGACACAAAATCTGGCCTAGGACCTCCCCTCAAGCTCTTACTCCCAATCCTTTATAATCAGCTCAACTGCAAAAATGGCCAGTAGTTTAGTGATGTGGGGCACACGGAAACATGTGATTTTATGGCCCATGCTGTAACACTGCTGGCCTTTTAAAGATCTCAGGGCTTTGATGGCTGGGTAGCTCAGTGGGCTAAGCCTCTGCCTTCAGCTCAGGTCATGATCCCAGGATTCTGGGATCGAGCCCCACATTGGGCTCTCTGCCTAGTGGGGAGCCTGCTTCCCCCTCTCTCTCTGCCTGCTCCTCTGCCTACTTGTGATCTCTCTCTATACATATATATCAAATAAATAAATAAAATCTTAAAAAAAAAACCCATGATAGAATGCCAGGGACCCCAGACAGCTTAGAAACCTGCCTCTGTGCCTTGCAGCCCTCCCATCCCACCAGCTCTGCTCAGAACCCCTCCAGGCCATAGGCCCATGGTCTTGGGTCCTCAGATGGCCCAGATGATGTGCCTTCAAAAATCGATCCACGTGGGGCATCGGGACACACTTCGGATTCCAGTAAATCCCCCTCCCAGAAAGTGAGGGTCCTGCTGGATGAGCTGTCAGAAAACAGCCCGGTCAGGGTTCCAGGCAGACACCAGAGGCACAGGAGTAACTGAGGAGCATCTGAAGGTCAGGTAGGGACAGTGGGAATCTCGGGTGGTTTTGCCTAGGGGCAGCTCTGGTCCCCCAAAACCCTCAGTGTGATGGCGTCACCGTGGGATGGGGGGGGACCATGCCTGGAGGACCCGTGGCTCCACTGTCATAGGTCGCCAACTTGATCTGTGCACAGGTGGGGAAACCTGGCCACACCCCCAAAGAATTTCTGGAAACAGTAGCCATCTCAGTGGCAGCGGACCTGGGAGGTCAACCTTCCAGCTGCCCGAGGTGGGATCCAGCCACAGACCAGCACACTGGCCAGAATTGGAAGAAGGAGAAGCAGTTCTTCATGTCAACAGTTTCTGAGTTACTGGTTTGTTCCTACAGTTAGTATAATTTGCAAGGCCTTGAAAATGTTCGCCTCATGCTCTCTGCTGGAGAGGATCTTAAAAAATCTCTGCTTCATAGGTAAAATCATCTGGAATTGACCTTGGTTGGCACAGCCATGCTGGGAAAAGAATGGAGTTTCCCCCCAATACTAAAAAGAGTACTCCTGTATGATCCCACGACTGGATCATCTGCAGGAAATTAAGTCAGACACTTGCAGGAAATGAAGTCAGTTTCTCAAAGTAAGATCTGCACACTTTCACCCAATCCCCCCCGAGGAGGGGTGGCCACCCTTAGCAATAGGGCACCTGTGTGGAAGTCATAGGCAACCCTCCCCTGAGACAGGTGCCTCCCTGGGCAATGGGCTGCCCCAGGGCTGGGTGATCTCCACAGCAGTGCATTCAGTGTCTTGGAATCTAGGAGGAAACAGAGTACAGCACAAGGCCAAGTGAGGGTCAGGGCACACTGTCCCAAATATGGCACCTTGGCAAAGTAAATATAGAAACCTCTGATCCTCAGCCATTAGCCCTTCTTCCCTGAAGCAGGTCAGAATACTCCCATGTGGCACTTTCTCTCCCCAGATGGCAGGGAGGACATGTTTATCACCAGAGTCAAGGAATTTAGGACCACAAAGGCTAGAGAAACAAACCTGGTTAAACTAACCTTTATCTTCCTAGTTACTTTTTTACCCTTTACCAGCCCTAGCTCAAACCCCTGTGTCTCTCAATTTTTCACACTTTTATTGCTTCTTTGCCTAAAATGTAGAAGAACTGTCTGCTTCGATTGCCTCTGCTGGTCTCCATGTTCTTGTGAGGCTCCCAGCAAAAAAAAAAAAAAACAATATACTTTGCCATCTTTTCTCCTGTTTATCTGTCTTTGTCAATTTCCAGACCCAGGCAGGGACCTTAAGAGGAGTTGAAGAAAACTTTCCTCTCTTGCAGCACTGAGGGAAGTGGGGAAGGTGGTGGCAGGTGAAGTCAGGAAAATCCAGCCCGTCTTCCTGACCTTGGTTAAAACTGCCCTCTGCTAGAAGATATTTGCAAATGACAGTACAGACAAAAGGCTGATATCCAGGATCTATAAAGAACTTCTCAAAAAACTCAACACACACAAAACAGATAATCTTATCAAAAAATGGGCAGAAGATATGAACAGACACTTCTCCAATGAAGCCATACAAATGGCTATCAGACACATGAAAAAATGTTCATCATCACTAGCCATCAGGGAGATTCAAATTAAAACCACATTGAGATACCACCTCACACCAGTTAGAATGGCCAAAATCAGCAAGACAGGAAACAACGTGTGTTGGAGAGGATGTGGAGAAAGGAGAACCCTCTTACACTGTTGGTGGGAATGCAAGTTGGTGCGGCCACTTTGGAGAACAGTGTGGACTTTCCTTAAGAAATTACAAATAGAGCTTCCCTATGGCCCTGCAATTGCACTACTGGGTATTTACCCCAAAGATACAGATGTAGTAAAAAGAAGGGCCATCTGTACCCCAATGTTTATAGCAGCAATGGCCACGGCCACCAAACTGTGGAAAGAACCAAGATGCCCTTCCACGGACGAATGGATAAGGAAGATGTGGTCCATATACACTATGGAGTATGATGCCTCCATCAGAAAGGATGAATACCCAACTTTTGTAGCAACATGGACGGGACTGGAAGAGATTATGCTGAGTGAAATAAGTCAAACAGAGAGAGTCAATTATCATATGGTTTCACTTATTTGTGGAGCATAACAAATAACACGGAGGACATGGGGAGATGGAGAGGAGAAGGGAGTTGAGGGAAATTGGAGGGGGAGATGAACCATGAGAGACTATGAACTCTGAAAAACAACCCAAGGGTTTTGAAGGGATGGGGGTGGGAGATTGGGTGAGCCTGGTGGTGGGTATTATGGAGGGCACCCATTGCATGGAGCACTGGGTGTGGTGCAAAAACTATGAATTCTGTTACACTGAAAAAAAATTTAAAAAAAAAAAAAAACCTGCCCTCTGCTGGGAAGCAGCACAGGGCTGTGCATGGCTGGGGGAGCCCGGGAGAGGCAAGTGGAACATGTAGGAAGCTACATGACCTCCAGCCAGGGGACTTGGCCCCACTGACAGAAGGGAGGGGGTGGGGGGATGGGGTAGCTGGGAGACAGGTATTAAGGAGGGCACATGTTGTGATAAGCACTGGGTGTTACAGGCAATTAATGAACCACTGAACACTATATTAAAATCTACTGATGTGCTATATGTTGGCTAATTAATTTAAATTTTAAAAATTAAATTAAATTTAAAAATAAAAAATAAAACTAAGGGAGAAACTGCACATAACTCAGAGGGCTCCATGCTCTTGGAGGCTGAGCTAGCGGCCACAGCCAAGGCCCCTGGCAGTCAGAGGACTGAAGGTCTGAGAGGTGACTTGGTGCACCCCTGCCCCATGGCTGTGTCAAGGTGTAGGGAATGGGAGGGACAACCCGACCAGAGGCCATCCTAGCTCCACAGCTGCTGCAGGACCACTCCCACCCCCACCAGGCAGTGTCTGCCTAGAACCAGGAAGAAAGCCTTTTCCCTTGATCGTTCTTTTTAAAGAGGGTTGCTCAGCCTTGACATAGAAATCATCCAACATAAAACAGGAGCTGTTCACAGCTGAAAATGACCCAGAAGTTATCAAACTGTGGTGACTACAAAGACCTTGTGTCCCCAGACTGGCCTCCTCTGTGTGGGTGCAGCTGGGACCCTGGAAATGCCCGTGTGGGCAGAGCTGGGCTCCACCGTCTCCCTCAAGGCAACAGAATTAGGAACCTGCTCTCACAGCTCTGCTAAGGACAGCACCGCCTGATGGAAACAGGGACAGTGCCTCATGAGTCCTAGATGTCCTGGTGATTCTTGGGCACGGCCTGAATCTCAGCTTCTTCATGAAGGGCAGGGAGGGCCGCCCAACCACCATAGGTCCCACAGGTCCTCCAGGGGACAGCCCAGCCACCGCAGGCCCCACAGGTCCTCTGGGGATAGCACCTTGGTGGGCTTGTGGTCCAGCGGGTACCTGTTTAAGTGGCTCTTGTCACACCACACAACCTTGATCCCATTGACAAGGTCGACCCCCATCACCGGGTGACAGGCTAAGGTCAGTCAGTGAACCTCCACCACCAACCCCCCCAAAAAGGCCCTCATGTAGTAAATGTCACCTGGTCCCTGGAGATGTGGACCTGGGACTGTGGCCGGCACTGGTAGCTGAAGTCTTCATGGGACACCCAGGAGAAACAGGGGTGCAGGGTGCCAAAGAGGGAGGACAGGATCTCCATGCCCACATGGTCACAGAACTTCCTGTCCACATCCAAACCAGCAGGTCGTCCACCTCACAGAGGATGCGCTGCTCACAGAAGCAGCTGACCTTCACCATGTGCTGCATGGACACATCCTGCCAGTGCGGGGCGCCAGGGACCTCAAGAACCACCACCCCCCAGCCTTCCCAGAGGGGCACATGCACCTGGAAGCCTGCTGGTCGGTGACGACCTAATAGGTAAACCTGTGTCCCATCATGATGGGCTTCTCTGCCCTCTGCAGGGACAGCTCCAGGAAGACCACCTATCTACAGGGATGAGGGACAAGGTGGGAGGAGGGTCACTGTCAGAGGCTGGCGGCAGGAACCCAAAGCTGGGGGCCATAGACGTGTGCACCTTCTTCAAGGGGGCAGGCCCTGGGCTGCTTTAAGTTATAGCCACTCTCCCAGCCTGTCCTGAGCAAGTCTGCTTGTGGGGCCTCCCTACCTTCTGCTCCCAGAGATGGGGGCCATCAGCACCTCATCATACAAAGGGGGGGCTGAGGATTCAGAGGTAGGAAGCCAGCCCCACAGTCAGCATGCTGGAGCCAGGAGTGCTCCCTCTGTGCCGAGTTCCCAGGGAAACCCTGCAGGTGCCCTTTCCTGGCTGACCCCCTGCAGGTTCTGTCCCCACCTACCAGGAGTGGAGCACCTTTGGGCACAAACCTCCTTCCTATGGCCTACAGACTGGCTAGAATCAGCAGGGCTGGCCTCCTGCTCCACTTTGCGTTGAGGGGGCTGTAGCTGGCCCCCACAGAGCTGTCTCCACCCCCATAGGGTCCTCCCGTGAAAGCTACTGGGCCTCTTGCTGACAAGGTCCATCAGTCAACCGCTGCTATTCCCAAAAGTGGTCACTCTCAAACACCCCCAGATCAGGAATCAGGTCCAGCCTGTGGGCAGAGAAGGGGAACAAGGACTGCTGGAAGAAGAGGGGGCTTGCTTAGCTCCCAGCCGTGAATCCAAGAGTGGAAGCTTTCAGGTCCAGGTCTACATCTCCTGGGCCCCAAGAAGTTGGAAGTCTTGTCTCTCTGAGGGGACTACCTGTGGGGACAGCAGCTCCCCCGTTGTCAGCAAGGGTGATGAGCCCTCTGAGATGGATTTTTGTTATGGTTCTATTTATTTGTTTGACAGAGAGAGAGAGAGATAGCTAGAGAGGGAACACAGGATGAGGGAGTGGGAGAGGGAGAAGCACGCTCCCCACTGAACAGGGAGCCCAACATGGCGGGATTCAATCCCAGGACCCTGGGATCATGACCAGAGCCGAAGGCAGATGCTTAATGACCGAGCCACCCAGGTGCACTGAGACTGATTTTTTCACAGAGGCACTAAGGCTACTTCCCAGTGCCTGCCCCATACCTGGCAGATTAGTAAATCGCTCACACAGGGAAAGTGGGCACCACATTTAAATAGGGGACAAGGCCACACACAGCTGACAGACTTGAGTCGGCTCACTGCGGGGCAAGTCCCGGTCCAGCCAACAGGGGAACAAGCCAGACATGAAGCACGGGGAGAGAAGAGTGCTCCTGGCAGAGGGCATAGAGAACATAAAGGCCTGGAGTCAGGCCAGAGGCACGTGTGGGACAACCACACACCTGGAAACCCACGGGGGCAGGGGGGATACAGTGGGAGAGGAAAGACTGGAGAGGACAGGCAGCTGGGGAGCAGGTCACAGAGAGGCTCAAAGGTTATGTGCTGAAAAGATCACTCTGCTGGTTACCGGAGAAGAATGGGCTCTGTACAGTGGGGGACAGGAGACCCTAAACCTAAGCCCTAATCCTAACCCCACCCTAACCCTAATCAAACACTGTGTTCCATTTGAGGACGGACAGCTCTACTCTGAAATCACAAACAAGTCCTTCAGGCTGGCTTTCACTCCTTGCTTAGTATTGCCCTGAAAGTTCTACCCAGAGCAATAAGGCAAGAAATAAGGAATCCACATGTGAAAGGAAACAGTAGAACTAGGTCTATTCAGAGACCAGAGATGGCATCATCTTACATAGAGAGCTTCCTAAAGAATCAACAAAAAATGATCACAGCCAGTTCCCTAATTCTGCAAAGTTACAGGACAAAATATCAAACACAAAAATCTCTCTTATCTGTACACACTAGCAATGAATCATCCGAAAAGGAATTTAAGAAAACAATTCCACTTTAGGGAACATCAACATGGACAAAATACTTAGGAATAGATGTAATCACGGTGTATGTCTTATACACCAAAGATTACAAAACATTGCTGAAAGAAAGTAAGGGAAACCTAAATAAATCTGAGGATACCCCATGGTGATGAAAAGACATACTATTGATAAGATGGCAACAATAACAAAGCAATGTGGAAATTCAATATGCTCCCAAGAAATTTCACAAAGGCCTTTGGGAAGAAATGCACAAGCTAATCTTCACAGTCATATGGATTTTAAAGGACCACAAGATAGCCAAAACCACCTTGAAAAAGAAAATCAAAGGTGAAAGGTCATACTTCCAAAGTTCAAATCTTAAAACAGAGCAACAGTAAATAAAACATTATGATACTGTCATAAAGGCATGCATACAACCTGAAAGAATATATTATATGTTAATTAATTGATTTTTAAATTTACAAAAAATTTTTAAATAAATAAAATAAATTTCTTTTTAAAAGTATGCATACAGATCTGTGGGATTTAACTGAGAGCCCAGAAATAAACCCCTTCATCTATGGTCCACTGAATTTTGACAAGGATGGACAACATTACACTGGGGAAACAGAATGGTCTTTTCAGCAAAGGTTGCTAGACAATCGGCTATCCATGTATGGAGGAATGGAACTGGACCCTTTCTTCACACCACATATACACATTAACTCAAAATAAGTTAAAGGCTTAAATGTAAGAGGTAAAATTATAAACCTTAGAAGAAACAAATGGGGATAAACCTTTATAACCTTGGATTTAGCAATGCTTTTAGATCTGACACCAAAGCATAAGAAGGGAGAGAGAGAAAAAAAAAACAGATAAATATCCTCAAAATTAAAACTCTGCCCTGGGTGCCTGGGTGGCTCAGTTGGTTAACCATCTGACTCTTAATTTTGGCTCAGATCATGATCTCAAGGTCATGAGATTGAGCCCCACGTCAGGCACCACACTGAGTGTGGGGCCTGCTTAAGATTCTCTTTCCTTCTCCCTTTGCCCCATCCACTTGCTTACTCTCTCTCACTCAGTCTTAAAAAAGAAATGTAAAAAAATTAAAAATATTTGTACATCAGAAGATACTATCCAGAAAGTGAAAAGACAGCCCCCAGAATGGAAGGAACTATTTGTACATTATTTATCTAATAAAAGTCTGTTGCCCAGAATATGTAAAGAGCTTTTACAACTCAACAAAAAGACAACCCCATTTTTAAAATGGACAAAGGACTTGGATAGACCCTTCTCTAGAGAAATCATACAAATGGTGAAAAGCACATGAATAGATGTTAAACATCATTAGTCTTTATGGAAATGAAGATTTAAACCAGTTAGATGTCCTTTTACACAAGTAGAATCACTATGATCAAGAAAACAAGAAATAACAAAAGGATGCTGAGAAACAAACCCTTAAACCTCACTTGTGAAAAATGGTGAAGTCTACATATAAAATAGTTTGACATTTACTCAAGTAGATCCAAGCAGAATTACCATAGGGTTTAACAATTGTACTCCTAGATATAGACCCCCCCAAATTGACAACACTGGTTCAAACAAACAAACAAAAATGTACAGAAATATTCATAGCAGGCAGGTTCACAACAGGCAAAAACCAGAAATGTACATCCATGGGGAAAAGGACATCCTTTTGCAAATGATATATGCAAATGTCCATCCATTTGGATAAACAAAATGAGGTAGACCCATAAATGGCTATCTTGTTCTGCCCTATGAAGGAATGAAGTAAAATGGTTCATTGGGGGGGGGGGGAAATATGGTGGTTCCTTAAAATTTTAAACACAGGGACACCTGGGTGGCTCAGTGGGTTAAAGCCTCTGCCTGTGGCTCAGGTCATGATCCCAGGGTCCTGGGATGGATCTCCACATCTGGCTCTCTGCTCAGCGGGAAGCCTGCTTTCTCCACTCTCTCTGCCTACTTGTGATCTCTGTCTGTCAAATAAATAAAATCTTTAAAATATTAAACACAGAATTCCACTGCAGCCTATATGCCCCCCAAAATTGAAAGTAGAACTACCCATATTCAGAGCAGCATTTCTCACAATGGCCAAAAGGTGGAAGCCGCCCAAGTGCCCACTGATGGATGAACAGATAAACAAAATGTGGTTTATACACCATGGAACACGATTCAGCCTTAAAAACGAAGGAAGTTCTGACACAGGCTACCACACAGGTTGAACGTGGAAGTCATTATGCTGAGTGAAATCAGCCAGTCATGGAAGGACAGATACTGTATGATCCCACTTAGATGAAGTATCTGGGACCCAAAGCTGGATGTGGCTGAAGGGGGCTGAGGGGAAAGGGCAATGGGGAGTTGGTGTTTCATGCATACAGGCTCCCTCATGGAGAATGAGAAAATTCTGGAGAATGATATACAACCGTGGGAACTCAGTTAAGGCCAGAGAATTGTGTACCTGAGATGTTTTAAGGGGTCAATGTTCTTATGTTCAGTCACCATGAAAAAGCAAATGAAGGATGAATGCATGTCACAACGTGGATGGACACTGAAAACAGCCCCAGTGACATAAGTCATATAGAAATACCACTCAGATGGGAGCCATCTGTGCTCCTTAATTAAGTCCATCAAGGTTACCCAAATAAGGGAAAGTCCTGGAAGAATTTCCAGAAGAAGAAAACTGGATCCAAATGGAGAAGACATTTCAGACCATCAGGCAGGTGGTGACAGCTGAAGTGGGCCCATGGTCTGGGTTCAAATGTGGGAACCATCATGATTTCCTCACTTGGGGTTATGTGGTGGTTCTGTGGGACACTGCCCCTGTTTGGGATAAAATGCACCGAAGTAGCCTGTGTAAAGTGGCAAACGTGGTAAAGAAACAACAGCTGGGGAGTCTGAGTATGGAAATAAATCATATTTGTGCTGCTGTGACAAGTTACTACAGATTTGAAATCACCGCAGAGTAAATGACTCTTCCAAACATCCACGTTAGCACCACGTCACAGAAGCAGAGAGGACATCAGACTTCAGGATGGAGGCCAAGCCCTCCCAGATCCAGTTCACCCACTGTGGAGAGGGACCCGGGGCGCACATCAAAGCCCAAAAAGGGGGGACCCCACAGCCCCACAAACAGTACAGAGGGAGGCCACATCACCACACACAAAACTGCGGAAGCCCCAGTGTCTACACAGTGCGCCCTTCCTCTGTGGGGTCCTGAGACCACGCACCACCTCACCAGTGTCCACTCAGGCGGGTTTCCTCACCTTCTCCAGCGGCCAGTCCTGAGGGAGCGAGACTGCTGTCAGTGTGGACACGGCCCCACCCTCCACAGTGGGTCCTGTCAGTGTGGATGTGGACCCACATCCTCCCCAACTTGTCCTGTCAGCATGGGAGCATCCCACGTCCTCCAGAAGTCTTCACAACAGGTACCAAGGAGGCCCCACTCCTGTCCCAGCTGCCCCTGCACAGGCCAGGCTCAGGGCGGGAGCTGGGGTCCTGTGCCCTCTACAGGCAGTGGGGAGCAGTGCAGTACTAGGGGAGCTCATCCTTCAATGGAAGCACCTGCTCCCTCCCGGGGTCCAGGTGGAGCCACTTCATTCTAGAATTTCAAGCAGCATGGAGCCCAATATCCCCCCAATTCTCCAAAAATAGCTAAGGAAAAATAAATTGGAAACAATATGGAATGACAGCAGTCCCTGACCCAAACGGTGGCACTGAACATGACCCTAGCCCTGACGCAGACTCACACTCTGACCTGAACTTGCTCTCAATCCTAGCCCTGACCCCAATCCAAGACCCTAACCCTAGTCCCCTACCCAAACAGTGTTCACAAGAATCAAAAGGTAGAAACTGCAAATATCCATCAGTGGTGAATGGATAAACAAAGTTTGGTGAAGGGTTTCAATTGGGTTGAGGTTCATGTTTGAGCCAGAGTTCTAGATCAGGCTTTGGGGATAGCGTCAGGGTGAGGATTTAGAGTGAGGGGCAAGGGAACAGTTAGAGTTTGGGGCTTCAGGTTTATGATTTAGGGTTTAAGACTCAGGGCTTCTGGGATAAAGTTCAAGGTCAAATTTGGGGTTTGGGTTCATGCTGGGATTTGGGTTCAGGGTTCATGGCTCAGAGTTCTGGTTTAGGGTTTGATTTCATGGTTCAGGGCTTGGATCCAGGGCTCAAGTTCAGAGTTTAGGCTTCAGGTTCAATTTCAGGTTTGGGATTCGGGGTTCCAGTTTGGGCTTTAAGGTCAGGTTTGGTTTCACTTTTAGAGGTTAAAGTTAGGTTTAGAGATGACACATTTTCTTCAATTGTCATCGTGGACACAAAATTTCTATCTGAACTTTCTAAATCTGAAATGCATTTCATCTGGGTGTCAGGAGCTCATTTAGAATTTAAGATCTCAGTAACTCCCCACCAACAGCTTTCTGATCCCAGGGTCCCCCAGTCACTGAGAATTCACTTTTGTCTTGGCTCAAGCATACCCTTGGCAGACAAGGGTAAGTGGCTGCCAAAGTTGGGATGATTTCACGATGGTAGATGCGTGAACCCAAAAATTGTGGAACTGTTCATGGAAAATGAAACAGTTGACAAATAATTGGTCAACTCCTGATTCTTCCACAAAGACCAAGTCTCCAATAGAATCTGGTAATGTTCCCTAGAAAGGCCTATGGTACTCATTACCAGTATTTAAAGAGGGCCCCCTCCCCTGCTTTAAACTAAGAATCATGGCAGGATACATCCTACTTTGTGACAAAAACAAAATTTTATTATTTGGCTATTCCAGTGTACAATTTGCGGAAGCACTGACAACATTTTCCTTTCTCAAATCCTCATCAACACAAGAGTAAAATGTCGTGTTGTAATGCACTGCTCATTGGAATACCAAGTACAAGGTGGGCTATTAGAAGCAATAAAAAGATATTGAATATAAAACTCAGAAAAAACACCCTTGATGGACACTAACCATAAGATCTAGCATCTCATCCTATGGAATTCACCCATAAAAATCAGCAATAACAATAGCCTGCTGACCACTGTAACCACCTCACCATTGGCCTCTAGGCTTGTAATACACACTCCAACCGCTAGAGACACACTTCTCAGCAGCAGAACAGGACTTGCCCACTTCTGGTGGACCAACTCTTACAGTGAAGTCAAAAAATCCCATCCCTTGGAAATCCCAGCCATGAGGACACAGTCACAGAAACCACACCCAGAACTCAATAAAGGACAGACATCTCATGAAGCAGATGCTGCAGATCACCACCACTCCCACAAAGTAGCTCTACAGTGGACTCCAGGATCACAAGGGGCACTACAATCTTCTAAGACTCCATCCTCAGAACAAAACTGTGACTGTCCTCATCAGTCTTGCGTGCAGGCACATCGGGAGCCCTGTGAAAGCCAGACACCTTCTTGAGAGCACTCAACCTCTCACGCCTATCCTAGTAGATGGAGGGTGCTGCTCTCCACAACTTCCGTACCACCTAGAGAATGCTTGGAACAAGTCTTGCCATACTCCATGCAAAAGGCATATTCTCCATTTACAAAATGATGGACGCTGAAACACCAGGACTCCCTGCACTTTCTTGAACCTAGATAAGCTGGAGCTACAGCTTGGCCAGAGCTATTATCCCCAACCCCCTACACACACACACACACCCTTCCCTTGTGCACTCAGACGAGTTTCCATCCACCTTGCTCATTCTCTGCCATTGTCTCTGCAGAGTAGTACAGTAGTACTGAGGTCCTGGGACTGAGGGGCTAGGTGCTAGGACAGCACCCTCAACCACTTACTATCATAAATTAATATTTGTTTTATTAACAGAAGCATCACAGAAGATCTTGCCACCATGGCCAATAGAAAAGGCATTACAACAGAGGTCCTAACAAACTGCCAAATTACACGTCTCCACTCCTGGCTCTGGGGATTGGCTCATAAATGGGCATGTGACCTGGTCCCAGCCAATAAGGAGGGAGGAACTTTAAGTCTTAGCCTATAGAGCTAATCATGAGGTGGACCTCCCAGGACAGGGGCTTATCCATCGCAACTGCATCAGTGGCCTAGACCAGGCCTGTGCCAGTACTACAGAGGGCCCAGGACGCTGCATAACATTGCTGAGGGCTGAATCAGACTCACCCTGAAGCCCACACATGCTAGATCCTCTGCTAACTCAGGAAAACCCCAAATGTGCTTGTGGTCTTGGCCTGAATAAGACAAGCATCTGTATGGTATAGAACCTGCAAGATATACCCACCAGGCAATGGGGACTGACTCAACCAAACAGTACCTACATGGGATCCAGCCACAGACAAACATGTTGTGGGAAGCTGGAGTCCCACAGAGAAATGGGGGGGGGGGGCGGATTCCTGAGGCCTTCATTGTTGGCCAATCGCACTATCATCTTTTTTTCCTCTCACGTGCAGGGGCCGGGTTCAGGCAGGATAGATCCCAGTGCCTTCCCACTCTGCCACTGGAAAAGAAGAGCCCTCTCCCCCATCATCCATCGTGTTGCAGATCTGGGGTGTCGGAAACTACCCCCCATGGGCTAAATGGACCTCCCCATTTGAAACTACCACCCATGGAAACTCCATGTCTGGAACATGAGTTACGGATAGTCTGTGGCTGCTTTCAGGCCACAGTGCAAGAGTGGAGTCATTACCAAAGACACCATGTGGATGGCAACACCTAACAGAAAATCTTTACAGAAGACTTCCCAGAAGAGTCTGTGCCGATCCCTGGTCTCAAAGATCCTAGGATCATGTCCCTTCTTTGAGTAGAACATAGCGCCTTTTGGGTCCAATCTAATTTCTTCAACCCCAGAGGCAAGAACTTCCATCCTTTTAGGCATAACCCCATCTCCATCCTCCTCTACTGATGCCTTGAATGGCACGTCTACAGGTCAGCAGCCCAATGGGAATTCCCTGTCGTTTCCGTGGTAGTGACGCTCAGAAACGGAGGCGTAAGTGTGAACTTGTGAGGGTGAGTGTGTGTTTCCTCTTTGGTAGCCACAGTGTGCAGGGAGAATACAGTAGAGTAGCGTGCTTTCTGTCCCACAGGAATGGCCACGCACTGGTTGCACAGTGACCTCAGAAGGAAGCCACCTTCACAGAACAGACTTCATCTGGGAGGACTCCCAATTCCCTTGTCCTGCACACCAGATTCCACTGAAGCTGGGGACACACAGAGGGACAGAGACTCCCCCTGTCCTTCAGGGTTTTGAGGGACGCCTGCTGTTCCAGTACCAAAGATCCCAAAACCATTCATCTGCCTGTCATCTAGCCAGGCATGTGTGAGAGAGATGCCTTTCTCCAAGCAGAAAGGACAGACCGAGACACAGCAAATGACAGCTTTGTGTGACAAGTGCCATGACAGGGGACACTCAGGAGGACTGGGGTGTGCGAGGGAGACCAGTAATCCTCCTGGATTGCCCCCAAATTCTGACCAAGCCTTTCTTCTAGTCAGTCCTCAATGGATCCCACCTCCGCACTGGCAATGGGCCTACCATGCCCCTAGGCCCTAACCCTAAGCCTGGGTTTGGTTCTCAGGCTTCTGTCCCCAGAGACCTGGCCCCCAAGCCCTCATGTCAGGGGACTCCTAAGCCACACCCCAGGAGTTTGCCTGCCACACAGGAGGTAACCGTGCCCTTTGGAACTGCAGAGAACCCTCAGAGTGGGAAAATCCTGCATGTACCCCAGAGGCCAACCCCCTACTCGGTGGCCGCCTGGGCCACAATCCCATACTTGACACCGCATTTGAACCACGCTCTCCAGTCAGCCCCTCAGCGATCCTGCCTCAGCCCCGGCAGATAGGGCCTGCCATGCCCTGAGACCCGAACCCTGACTCTACACCGTGCCGTCAGTCTTCCATCCCCAGAAGCTTGGCCTCCCAATCCCTCCAGATTAGGGACCCCTGAGCCACACTCCAGGACTCCGCCTGCCACCCAGGAGGAGATTGTGCCTTCGGGACCTGCGCAAAACCCTTAGACTGGGAGAAACCTGCATGCCTCCCTCAGGCCACCCCCACCTTCTGTGCAACCCTGTGCTACAAACCAAGAGCCTGGGGCTCAGCCTCCCCCTGCCCTTAACTCTGCCTCTGGGGAGCCTGCCTCCCTGGTGGCTGACAGGGAAGCCGCCTGGACCAGGACCTTGGTCCTGCATGTCCCCAAGATGCACCTAGCGAGAAAGCGCTCCCAATACCGGGTAGGCACGCGGCCGGTATCGCCTCAAGACAGCCAATTCTCCCCCGTTTTCCCCAAATGAATGCCGCTTTGGGCAGAAGCTTGTGAGAATTGGTTGGGTACCCACACAAACTAGGTTACGGCGGGGGGGGTCTTCAGGGGGACCGCGTAGGCCTGTCCCAGGGTCCCGTGTTGTCGCGGGCCAGAGCTTGTGAGAAATCCTCTAAACTCCGGGTGCAGTCCCGGCGCAGATGGCCTCTGAAAGCAGGCCAAGCGTGTCCTCTACTCTGCCCTCTGGGGAGCCTGCCTAATAGCTGGCAGTTGGGGCCTGCCATGACCCTAGGCCTTAACCCTAACCCTGGGTTGGTTTCGCAGGCTTTCAACCAAGAGGCCTGGGCCCAAAGCCCTCCAGATGGGGGACCCCTGAGCCACACCCCAGGAGTCTGCCTGACACGCAGGAGGAAACCGTGGCCCATACAGATGCTCAGAACCCTCAGAGAAGGAGAAACCTGAATCACTCCTGGGGCCACCCCCAACTTTGAGGGTCTCCCTGGCAACAAACCCGATGGCTGACACCCTGTCTGAACACTCCCTCCACTCAGCCCCCTGGCGATCCTGCCTCAGCGCCGGCAGATGGGGCCTGCCATGCCCCTAGCCACGAACCCTAATTCCATGTTGGGTTGTCAGGCTTCCATCTCTGGCAGCCTGGCTGCCCTAACCCTCCAGATTGGGGAACCCTGATCCAACGCCAGGACTCCGCCTGCCAGCCAGGAGGAATCCATGCCGTTGGGAGCTGCACAAAACCCTCAGAGCTGGAGAAACCCACATGCCCCCCTCAGGCCCCCTCAAACTTCGGGGCCCCCAGGCCAGAAACCCAGAGCCTGCCACTCAGTCTCACCCACTCCGTCAACTCTAACCCCGGGGAACATCCTCTGCAGTTGCCCTAAGGGGAACCGTGGGAACATCCTGCACTCCCCACGGCCCCTACAGGCACCTAGCTATAGGGCTCCCAATACCAGGAGGGGGCGTGGCCTGAATCCCCGAATAATGCCGGCCAATTCTCACAAGCTTTCTGCCCAAAACGATGTCAATTTGGGCAGAAAGCTGGTGAGAATTCTCCAGGAAATCCCGGCGATCCTGCTTCTCGCGGTGAAGGCCTTCTGGGGAGCCACCTAGGCCCAGCCAGAGGTCCCAGGTGGTCACGGCCTGAAGATTATGATAAAGCCCTCTACAGGCCAGGAGCACAGGTGGCCTGGATTGTCTCTGAATACCGGCCAAACACACCCTCTACTCACCTGTCCCCAGGGAAGCCTGCCTCAGGGCCTTTTGATGGGGCCTGCCACACCCCTAGGTCCTAACCCTAACCCTGGGTTGTGTTCTCAGTCTTCCATCTCCAGGGGCCTGGCCACCCCAAACCTTCCAGGTTGGGTACCCCTGAGCCACACCCCAGAACTCAGCCTGCCACCCAGCAGGAAACCAGTGCCTTTGGTTGCTGCCCAAAACCCTCAAAGCTGGAGAAGCCTGCATGTGCCCTCAGGCCACCCCAAACTTCAGGGCCTCCCGGGCCAGAAACCCAGAGCCTGACGCTCAGTCTCAACCTCTCCCTCAACTCTGCCCCCAGAGAGCTCGCCTCCATGGGGGCCCTCAGGGAGCATCATGGGACTGGCTCGCAGTTCCCCAGGGCCCCAACATGCCCCTAGCGAGAAAGAGCTCCCAGTACAGGGCAGGCATGTGCCCTCAGGCCACCCCAAACTTCGGGGCCTCCCGGGCCAGAAACCCAGAGCCTGACGCTCAGTCTCAACCTCTCCCTCAACTCTGCCCCCAGAGAGCTCGCCTCCATGGGGGCCCTCAGGGAGCATCATGGGACTGGCTCGCAGTTCCCCAGGGCCCCAACATGCCCCTAGCGAGAAAGAGCTCCCAGTACAGGGCAGGCGTGCGGCCCGAATTGCCACCCAACACCGGCCAATTTCTGCCCCAAATGACATAGATTTGGGCAGAAATCTTGTGAGAATCGGCCCGAAACCCCCAGCAAACTCACTTCCAGCTGTCCGGGACTTCAGGGGAGCCTCCAGCACCTGGCCTGTGGTCTTGAGTGGTCGCAGCACGAGCCCTTTGAGGAGGTGCTCTAAAAGCCATGCACACACGTGACCAGACACTCCCTCTACTCAGCCCCCTGGCGTGCCCATCTCAGTGCTGGCAGATCGGGCCTCACATGCCCCTAGGCCCTAACCAGAACCCTAGGTTGGGTATTCAGCCTTCTGTCCCCGGGGGTCTGTCTCCCAAGCCCTCCAGATTTGGGAAGCCAGACCCACACCCCAGGAGTCCACCTGCCACCCAGATGGAAACTGCCATGTGGAGCTGCGCAGGACTCTCAGACCAGAAGAAACCTGCCGGCCTCCCTGAGGCCACCCCAACTTTAGGAGGCCCCCCTGGTCACCAACCCAGAGACTGATGTGCCCCATGATGTCCTCAACTCTGCCCCCTGGGGATCCTACCTCAGTGCCAGCAGATTGGGCCTGCCATGCCCCTAGCCCCTAACCCTAATTCTAAGTTGGGTTTTTAGGCTTCCATCCCAAGAGGCCTGGCCCCCAAGCCCTCCAGATTGGGGACCTCTGAGCCACAACCTAGGACTCCACCTGGAACCCAGGAGGATACTGTGCCATTTTGAGCTGCACAAAACCCTCAGAGGCCACCCCTACCTTCGGCGCCCCACCAGGCTACCAACATGGAGCCTGAGCCTCGGCCTGAGCCCCTCCCTCAACTCTGGCCCTGGAAAGCTCCCCTTATCTGTGGCCCTCGGGGGAGTTGAGTGGGTCCAGCCTGAGTTCCCAGATGGTCGCAACATGCATGTAGCAAGAAAGCGCTCTAAACAGCAGGTACGAGTGCGTCCCAAATCACCGCACAACGCGGGCCAATTCTCTCGAGCTTTATACCCAAATCAATATTGATTTGGGCAGAATGCTCATGAGATTTGGCCGGAAACCCTTCGCCAACTTGCTTCTAGCCGCATGGGCCTTCAGGGAAGCCACCTGGGCCTGGCTGGAGGTCCCTAGTGTTTGCGGCCCGAACCCTGTGAAAAAGTGCTCTAAATGCCAGGGCACTGGTGGCCAAACGCTCCCTCTACTCAGCCCCCTCGGGTTTCATTTTCTGCGCTGGCAAATCGAGCCTCCCATGACCCTAGGCCCTATCCCGAACCCTACGTTGGGTTTTCAGGCTTCCTTCCCAGGGGCCTGTCCCCTAAGCCCTCCAGATTTGGGACCACGGAGCCACACCCCAGAAGTCTGCTTGCCATCCAGATGGAAACTGTGCCATTTGGAGCTGTGCATAACCCTTCAGAGTCTGAGAAACCTGCATGCCCCCTGAGAACACCCCACCTTCTGCAGCCCCCGGCTACAAACCCACAGCCTGACACGCCGCCTGATCCTGCCCTCAACTCAGCACCCCAGGGAAGCCACCTCAGCCCTGGCAGGTTGGGCCTGCCATGGCCTTAGTACAGCTCACCTCAGAGACCCCTGTCAGCTCTAGGCAGACCTGGAACTCCCATCTGCTTCGAAGCTCTGGGATCCCCCTCTTTCTTTCAAAATTACACTGGCCCGAGTCTTTCATGAAAAATGGAAAAGACTGCCTTTGGAATGCTTAAGACCTCCTTTCCTCTTCTGCCATATTTCTTTCCACTTACCTTGTACCTGGGCCAAATGGAAGGAACATATCAATGGGACATGTACATGCTCTGAGATCTGAATCTTTCATGGCAGCTTCCTGAGGGCTCCTTATGCAATCAGAAACTAGTGTATCCTACCACAGTGTGTTTGAAAGTGATCATCTACAGAAGAGGAGAGCGAAAATCACTCCATTTTTACCTCACTCTTCATGAAGCACAACATGGTCTTCTTCTTTTCTTCATTGACTTCAATTCCAATTCATTTCCATGCAGTGGTAATTCCTTTGCTTCGGGGGTAGGATTTCATGATTCCTCACGTGCATAGAACACCCAGAGCCCATCACAACAGGTGCCCTCCCTAATAGCCGTCACCCATTTAACCCTTCCTCCCACACCCCTGCCCTTTAGCAACCCTCGGTTTGTGCTCTGAGGTGGAGTCTGTTTCCTCACTGGCCTTTCTCTCTCCCCTCACTATATTCATCCATTTTCTTTCTGAAATTCCACTGGAGTCAAGTCACAGGCTATTGGTCTTGTCCTACGGATTTTGCTTGGCTGAATCCACTCTAGATCCATCCACATCCTTGCAGATGGTAAGATTCCATTCTTTTTGAAGCTGGGCCCTATTCCATTGTGTGCAGATATAGATATAAATCTCCCACATCTTCTTTCTCCATTCTTCAGTGAATGGACACTGGGACTCCCTCCATCGTTTCGCTATGGTTGATAATGCTGCTGTAAACATCACGGTGCTTGTGCCCCATTGAATGTGCAATTTTTGTCCTTTCAGCAAATACCTAGGAGGGCAATTGCTGGATCCTAGGGTTGTTCAGTTTTTAGCTTTTGGAGGAATCACCATACTCTTTCCCAGAGTGGCTGCAACAGCCCGCATGCCCACCGACAGTGCAGGTGGGTTCTGCTTTAAGCACAACATTCCTTGCCAGCAATTTCCTAAGGAGGAAATGGAAAACCTGTGGGATAACCTGACTCACGCAGTCAGGCATGAAATTCACCCCAGGATTCCGGACGCCAAGCCCCTTGAAGCCACCAGCATGCCTCTATCCAGGAGAATTCCCAAACACTCTCCTTCTGACTTCACCACCCATAAAACTGGGTGTCCCCGGCCAGAGTTCCCGGATGTTTGCACCACACCTGGCCAGAAAGCGCTCTCAACAGCGGGCGCGAGTGTGGCCTGAAGCGCTTCTCAAGGCTGGCCAATTCTCACGAACTTTCTGCCCAAATCATGTCAATTCGGGCAGAAAGCTTGTAAGAATTGGCCAGAAAGCCCAGGCAAACTCGCTTCGGGCCATGGGGACTTTGGGGGAGCTGCCTGGGCCTGGCCCGGGGTCCCGCATGCTGTCCCCCGAAGGCTACAGGAAGGTGCTCTGAAGGGCGGGTGCACATGCAGCCTCCGAATGCCCGCCGCACCCGCCCTCTACTCAGCCGCCCAGAGAGCCCGCCTCACACCCACACCCTAGCTCCTAATTTCATTGCACAGCTCTTTGCTCATCAGCTATGGATCCAAATATGGCTACAACTTGTTCTTAAAAGTCAAAATTGTTGCAATAATTAGTAGAAGGGTGGAAAAAAATGAGCAGATGATCTCAAAGGCAATTGGAATTGGAATCACAATTGGAAAATTTTGTTTTAAAAAATAGTGTAGCACGTTGTCCATAGTTTTGCCTATAAAGTAAAACCAACATTTTAACCTTCTTTTCTCTAGAGCAAAGGTTTCCTTGTCCCCACCTATGGAGCTCTGGCTTCCCAACTGTGTAAAGATTGTTAGAAAGATGAAGATGTGAAAGAATACTTAGATAAAATGTAAGTAGAAATCTTTTATTCTCATGGAATGTACATTGTTTGTTAACATCCCTGAATTTTGTCCACCTCTAATGACTTTGTTTCATTTCACAAGCTTTTCTATTATTTCAATAAATCATATTTTAGAGCTGGACATCATTTCTGACAACTGCCATTTGGGTTGTTGTAAGTATAAAGTAAGAGGAAGGAAAGTTTTGTTTTTTTTTTTAAGATTTTGTTTATTTATTTGACAGACAGAGATCACAAGTAGGCAGAGAGGCAGGCAGAGAGAGAGGGGGGGAAGCAGGCTCCCCGCTGAGCAGAGAGCCCGATGCGGAGCTTGATCCCAGGACCCTGAGATCATGACCCGAGCTGAAGGCAGAGGCTTTAACCCAGTGAGCCACCCCAGTGCCCCAGGAAAGTTTTTTCTATGAAAATCAAGAATGGAACTTTTTTTTTAAGGTAGAAATAATCTCTTTGCTGGTCACTTATAAGCAAAATAATGGTAAAAACAGAATGTTCCTTTAACAAATGTGACAGATCATCAGATTTTATTCTTTTCAGAAGTCTATTGTTCTAATATAACTCCTTCTAAAATAAACATATGCTTACCTAAGTACAGACCATCTAGGAAGGATATACAAAGAATTACTAATAGAAGCTGCCTGAGAGAACTTGGATACAGGGGATGACACGTAGAAGACAGATTTACTTTTTCCTATGTAGTGTTTTTATTGTTTGAATGTTTTTACCACCGCTATGCTTTATTTAAAAATATATTAAAGAGAGAAACCCACCCCTTCCTTTTAAAATAAAGTTCATTCTCCTTGTCTTTATAAATGGAGATTCCCTCTGCACAAATTCAACCTTTAATTTTCTCAGAATAATTATAGGATCATCAGATTATTGCACCATAATAAAATATCTGTCAACATTTTTGGAGCCTCTTAATTATGGATCTGAAAAGGAATCTAGCAGGGCAATGACTAGAAAGCCTGTACTAATTAGAAAATTTAGTTAGAAATGTTGAAGGGGAAATTTAGCCTAGTGGAGCACTTTAGGGCTTTTAAAAAGGGTTCATTGTGTTTTTAGTTGGAAAACAGAAAAAAAGACAAAATAAAGGAAAGCTTGAAAGGTCTTTTTTATTTTTATTTATTTTTTAAATTTCTTTTCAGTGTTCCATGATTCATATAGTTTTTGCACCACACCCAGTGCTCCATGCAATGCATGCCCTCCATAATACCCACCACAAGGCTCACCCAACCCCCCACTCCCCTCCCCTCCAAAACCCTCAGTTAGTTCCTCAGAGTCCACAGTCTCTCATGGTTCATCTCCCCATCCAATTTCCCCCAACTCCCTTCTCCTCTCCATCTCCCCACATCCTCTGTGTTATTCCTTATGCTTCATAAGTAAG
>PISX010007707.1:0-88357 GCA_004024625.1 Mellivora capensis
TAATCATATACTGAGACATAGACCAAAAGGACAATTATAAAAAACTACAGAATACATTCTCTGACAGCAATGCAATTGAGCTAAAAATCAATAACAAAAAGATAACTTGATAAATCCCTGTCAGGAAACATACTCTTAAATAGGTCAAAGAATAAGGCATAATGGAAATTTTAAAATATTTTGAACTGAAAAATCACAAAATAATGTAAATACTGTGACCTGGAATGAAGCTAATAGAATACATAGAAATTTATCGCCATAATTATTCATATTAGAAAAATAGAAAGATTGAAAATCAATGAGCTAAGCATCCTTCAAAAGAAATTAGAATGAAAACATCAAAATAAACCCAAATAACATAAACGGAAGGAACCAATATAACTTAAGAGCTAAAATTTAATTTCAAACAAATATAAAAGAGGAATGAAGCTCTTGATGTACTCTTTTGGAATGACATCCAAGTCATTGCGTTAAGGAAGAATTAAAAATAAGTGTTGCATGCAGTCTGCTACCATTTGTGTGAAAGGGATATATTTGTATTTTGAGAATTTTCAGTGTTAATGTCTGTTTTAAATAAAATAAAGGTACATTTTAAAAATTAAGTAAATAATCAACTGATCATTTCAGTTGGAACTCCCAAAAGAAAAGGAACTAGAGGGAAGGCAGACTGATCAATACCTTATTTGAATATAAGGAAGATGCCATTGCCTGATTATTTGCTGATCTTAAATGACCGAGGGCGCAATGCTAGTGGTGATGGAAGGGAAGATGGTAGGGGTAGAAGTAGTAGCAGGAGTGGTACCAGGGTGGTGAGGAAGGTGGTGGTGGAAGTGATCATCGGGGCACTGCGTATGAAAGTAGAAATGAAAGAGATGACGGAGGTGATCATAGTGGCATTGAGTGTGAAGGTGGAAATGGAGGAGATGACGGAGGTGATCATAGTGGCACTGAGCATGAAGAAGGCAATGGAGGAGATGGCGGAGGTGAAGGTGATGGTGAAGTTGGAGCTGGGGGTAGTGATAGTGTTTTGGCACAGGTTGTGAGGACAAAGCTTTTTGAGCTGTTCCAACAAGACATAGGGTTTCTATTTGATAAAATTCCTGGACCAGCCTCATTTATCAAGCCAAGCCAACAAATAGGAGAGATTTCTACCACATCACTCCAGTTGAGATCACCTCTTCCTTCCTTTGTGCTTTTTTTCAGTGAGTAAAATTCAGTCCTCTCATTAGTTCCCTACTGATGCAGAATTGATTGTCAAAGGGCTAGAGTATGATGATCACATGGAAGCTGGCCAGATGATATAAGGGATGGGAGAAGAGGTGAGCTATAACTTGTGAATGCTATTTGGACCACAGAGTCAGAGAGCAGTCACCAGAAGGACAGTTATTAGGTTTATGCCTTGAGTAGCATCTGCTATGTGTTTGTACAAGGCCATATACCTGGTGGCAGAAGGAAACCTGGAATGAGTCCTTAGACATGAAGGCCAAGTCCCTGGGCGATTCTGCACTGAGGACATGTGACCAAGTTGCTGTGGAGGGAAATAATTAGTAGCCTCAGGAGAAAAGCCAAAAAGCTTGCATAGGCCACAGGGTTTTACTATTCCTTTTCCCCATCAGAGGTCCAGTGGCTCTAGGTCAGAGGTGAGATGCCTGAGTGAACTCTCTTTCCCAGAGAAGAGATTGCCTCCTGAAGAGAAACATTATCCCTGTATCACCAGCCGGCAGCTTCAATTTCCCTCTAATCACGTCCCTTAATTGGCCCAAGCAGAGGGGGCTGATTGCTCAGACTTTAAAAATGCTGGATGAAAAGCAGAATCCTTAGGATAACATTTTATCCACATTCAATCAATCATTCTTCCCTCTATACCTCCCACAATCCCACTTAGACAACAACACAGGAGCTGTCTGATTATCTCACTGGGTTCTACTGCAGGCTCAAAAATTTCTCAAAATCAAATTGTCTTAATTTACTTTTACTTAGAAATACAGACATTGCCTTCTTCATGATGGTGTTTAGAGGAGAAATAGAGCCATAAGCCCTGAAGAAACAACTGGAGGAATAAAGAAGGGAGGAAGGAAGGGAGGGAAAAGACACAGAGAGTTTTTGTCCCAAAAGTCTGGGACTTACTGCCTTAGGGAAATACAATGGTCCCCATTATAAAAGCTTTCGCTTTTGAGGTCCTAGGTACCCCAGGTCTAAAAGCAGATGATTCCCCTTCTGACATAGTGTCAGAAAGTCAGTGGTAGACTAATAGTAGTGTGTCACAATGCCTACATCATTCCCCTCACTTCCTCTCATCACTAGGGATTTTGTCATCTCACATCATCATAAGAAGGGTAAGTACAGTATATTTTTGACAGAGAGACCACATTCACAGGAATTTTATTACAGTATATTGTTATCATTGTCCTATTTTATTATTAGGTGTTGTTGTTAATCTCTTACTGGACCTAATTTATAAATTAATGGGGTCCCTGGGTGTTTCAGTGGGTTAAACCTTTGCCTTTAGCTCAGGTCATGATCCCAGGGTCCTAGGATCCAGCCCTGCCTTCACCTCTTAGCACTTAGCAGAGAGCCTGCTTCTCCCTCTCCTCTGCCTGCTGCTCTGCCTAGTTGTGCTCTCTATCTCTGTGTCAAATATATAAATAAAATCTTAAGAAAAGTTTTTATTTATTTAATAATTGTATTTAATAATAAAATTAAATTAAAAATAAATTTAAGCTTTATATGCATTTATAAATAGCAAAACACATAGTATATATAGGGTTGGGGACTATGAGATGTTCCAGGCATCCCCTGGGGGGCTTGGAGTGTATCCCCTGTGGATAAGGGGAGATTCTGTGTTAGTCAAGAGAAACTTTTCTGCCCCTTACTAATATGGAGGTAAAATGAGAGCCCTGTGAAAAAAACAAAACTGAAGAGGTCCTACAGGGGACTAAGTTCTCTCAAAAGTGAAGGTGAGTGACATTTACCACTCCAAGAGCATTGTGTTATTATTAGCAGCATTATTATTATTATTCCAACGTATTCCGGATCCCTCCTTTAACATCACAAAATTCTCTGAAAGTGACTTCTGTCTTCTTCGGTCCTTTCAGAACCTTTTCAGCTGTCTTTGCATTATAATACACAAGCTATAACAATACTATAATTTCCCCCATTGAAATGTGCCTTCTCCCCAGCCCCCAAAACAGACTAGTGTGATTATTGAGTAGGTCTGGGTACTTTGCGTTTCATCTTTTCTGACTGTAACCAGACAGCCCTTTTTTATTCTTATGATAACTGAAACATTTGAACAATCACCATCCTACAGAGGAGCTGGTCTTGGACCAATTGTGCTTTGTACCACTCCAACCCCTTTGGGAGCAAGATCTTTTTTAAAATAATGACTTCTCCAGCAGTTTATTACCAGCCTGGAGTCATTTTCACACCTCAGAAGTGAAGGCTTAATGAGCAGAGAAATTAAAGAGTAAAACTCTGCCAGTGTCTTCTTAAATGGTGGCATTTTTGGCAGCTCAAGAGAAGATGTGCTTCCAAAGAGAAGCCACATCATGTTCATCTTATTCTCAAAGTGACCTTTAGGTAATGAATCTCACCATTTCCTCCTCCCCACCCCGCAGCTCCACCCCCTTCTTTTCCATCCTGGAGGAGATGGTTCCCGGGAAGGGCAGGGGGTGGATATTGGAGGGGTATGGGCATATATGGGCATAATGAGTTCACTGGGCACAATGCTGAGAACAGCGATGGCTCAAGGAAATCTTCTCGACTGAGTAGAGACCACATTCTCCCAGGCCCTCCCCACCACAGCAAGTCCCCATCACAAGTTGTAAATTCTTAGGTATCTTTCTAGAAACGTGCTCTAATATCACTTGTTCTTAATAACGCTGTCCTAACTCTCCCAGTTAGTCCCTCCCTCTTCAATGCTCTTCAGGATCCTTATGCCAATTTTTTAAACACATTATTACGATTATAGTGGTTATAGGTGTCTATTCACAGGTCAGTCTTTCCCTCTAGCCCTTGAGTTCTGTAAGGACGGTGGCCAAGTGGTGTTCGTTTTTACATCCTTAAATTCCACTGCAATGCTTAACAAAGTAAGAACTTGGTAAATATTTGGTGAATGTATATGATTCAAAGATTCCAATGATGCTTTTCAAATGAATGATAGTAGCAGGGATCATCCTCTTTGATTCAAAAGAGATTCAGTAATGATCAGGGGGGTAGACATAAAGGTCAACCGTGCTCTGTGCCTCAGTGCCGCGTTTAGGTTAAAGAAGAGAGAGGATTCTCCAGTTCACATCCAGCCTCTTGCATTAAACATTCTGCCTCAGTGCTAATGCCCCATGCACATCTATGAGCTTTCCCACCTGGCCTGCAGGGATCAAAGATCTCATGTCTGAATGGCCTTTCCCTCATAACATCTGTAATCTTCAGGGATCCGATCTGGGGGAGTTGGACCAAATTGCCCAGGGTATGCAAGTCAAATTAATGAAGTAGTAGAAATCAGTCTATACCAGTGGCTGCCCAACAAGCACCTGCCTGCCTAATTGCTTATTTGGCTTGGTTGGATTTGAGGCTCTGATTAAAATTTGGACTGTTTTTCTCTTTCTGCTAATGTTGGGACAGTGCTGGGATTTGATTTCCAATGCTGTCATTTCTTTTCTGTCGGTGACAGGGAAAGCCATTGGGGAAACAAGTGCAAAGGGAATGGTTGGGAGGTGGGAAGGGATACTGGCTAAGGAAGGGAAACACACGGATAGGAGAGTCCTACCCCGGGGAGGCCTTGGAGTTTGAGATATCCTCAAGATGATCAGCAGCCTGTGCTACCGAGAGACACAGAAAGCCCTTCCATCCCATCCCAGGTTCCACATGTGTTTTGTTTAGTGGGGCTTATTGTCATCAGAGGCAGGAGAGTCACCCCTCCTCTGCGGTAGATATGAGAAATGAGGCTGCTTGCGTTAGAAAAGCCAATGGAATTAAGCTGGTGTTTACTGTTTCATAAAGGAATAGTGGACAAATTACCCAGCTAGACCATGTTGGGTAGAATTGTTAGTTAAAAGTGACAACCAGGCCTGTAATTTACACTGCACTTTGGAAATTGAAGCTGGGAGGCTCCGAGCTCTCAATCGTGCATTGTAAAGCTTCTTTTGTACTTCTGGTTCATTTTGTGCTGGGAATCATTTAGCCATTGACTTTAACGGCTAATACAGTTCCATCAAATACCAAGTATAAATCAAAATTACTGGATCATTCAAAATCTGTCCTCAGAGTTGTTTATATATATTTTTTCCACCATTACTTCTGTATAGTTACAAGAGAAGCTGCTAAATTATGATATATTGTGCATGCCTTGTTGCCATCTTGCTAGAGCCTCCTGCAAATAAGATGTAATCCGTGACAAATTATTTTTCTAGTTATACAAAACATAAATAATGATAATAAAAAGGGAATCAAATGTGTTGAAAGATGAGGAAGAGAGAGAGGAGAGATGTTTCAAATAAATAGCTCTTCTCTCGGTCTTGGCTGCCCAACACAGGTGGGAAAGACAAAGGAGGAATTTTAAAACTAATTTACTACACAAGAGCCCAAATTCCCATCTGTCTAGTCCAGCCTACTAGCAAGTGATGGAACACTCTCATTGGTCAGATCCATAACTTTTTGTTTGAAGCTGCATCTACTAACTCTTGGCCCTATATATAGAATCTCCACCCATCATTTGTAAAATGATTCCACCTGAAGAAATATTTGGTGTGTACAAATCATCATGAATGATGAAGATATCAGTGAAAGGGGGTCAACCTGGTGATTCCAGGTCCTCTAATATTCATACTATGTCAAGAGACCTCAGATGATAGAGATCACTGGAGTATTCAATCAGAGCAAATCTGCCCTCTTGCCCAAATCTTTGTTTTATGACTTTTTAAACTGTAGTTCAAAGGTTGGATGAATACATAAATTAGCAGTAGCTTTATTCACAGTAGAGTAAGAAGTATTATGGCAGGAGGAAATTGCTAATATCCTAACATTGTCTCTCTGCCTTTCCCTACCTTTACTTCTTGAAATTTCCACCAGATGTGTCAGAAGAATTATGAAATTCACCTATAAATGTTAACATTGTCTTATTAATTGAAGACCTTACTCCCCTCTCTTACTTAAATCTCTCTTTGTGCCATAGATATATTTTGCAGATCTGTGTGATATCGGGAGGCATAAAGAAAGCAACACATCAAAAAAAAATCCCATCTCACGCCATCCTGGTCATTAATCTTACATTAACACAGCAAACTAAAAGATTTGGGAGAGGACATTTATCAAATTATACTTTCCCTGTCTGGTATTACAATACAAGAGTAAAGCTGATAGATGAGACGCTAACTAAACTCTCCAACAGCAGCACCAACAAGGACTATTCGAATGGTAATAACAAAACATATTTTTTTTCCCAGATTCCAGAACTCAGGAATGTCTGTTTTTTGAAAGAGGCTTCAGAAACCATTATGAATCTTGGGTTGTCACTGCTCTACCCCCCTAGGCATTGACAATCAGCTGCTATCAGAGGATGCTGCCTTCCCAGTACCCCAGATCCAATCAGCAAAGCTGTTTAGAAATCTAAAGAGAGAGATGAGCCTTTGCAATTAAAAGTGTTCTGCCCATTTATAGAATCAAATTTTCCAGGAACACTGCTTAGTATAAACGTTTCATGAACATCTCAACATAATATAACGAACACAAGCATTTCAATGAAGCAGATCGCAGAGCAATTTGTACTAGCAGATGGCTCACCCTGGGATCAGAGCAATTATCTCCTTACTCTACACACAGGGGTAGCCAAAGATTCAACAGTTGACTATTGAAAGCAACTTAGTAGTACAAGTGAATTTCTGAGATATTAAAACAAACGGGGTTTGCGCCTTCCTGTTTCCACAAGCAAGTGCTGGAGAATGTTCTGAAGAATAAAAGATGATTTCTTAGTTGTGCATACATGGTCACCCCCACTGAGTTGTCTCAGGAAATCGGACCCAGAAAATATGAGGGACCAGACTACAGTTCCCCATTCTGGCACTCCTGAAGAGTGTAGGCTTCTTATAAGTATTGTCTAGGAAAATGACTGTTCTTCCCTCTTTCACCCCTCCACTACGTCCGTCATCCTGAGCCTATGGGCAGGTCAAATTGACCTACTGAAAACAAATCAACAATTACCAAAACAAAGTTTGCACTTCACATTTTAAGTGGTTACGAGATGAATTTGTGTAGCATCTTTTAATACGTGACTATAGAATATCTAGCCAGTGTAACCAAACCATCTTAAAAGAAAAAATGTTTAGTAGGGAAAAAAATGGCAAACTACAGTAAACAGGTATATAACCTGTGTCTAGATCAAAATATTAGTTCAAGTCACCTGAGTTATGAATATTTCCATTGAGTTGCAGTGCAAACACCCCTAATATTTTTATATCTGCTTGACTTTGGCAAAAGTAATTATAATATAAATATAAAAATAAACATGTTACGTATGGGCTAGGGAAATTTAAAAAACTTTTGTTCACCTAGGTAAAACAAAAGCTAGAAATAGAATTAAAAACAGTTGGTGGTAGAGGGTTAGATGTGGGGGAAAGTTATAAATCGGGCCACTATACAAATTTGAGAGTTACAGGGAGACATCCACCTGGGAAAGACCTGAAACAAAGAGATAGTCACAGAATTTATGACTTGGAAAAAAAAACAAAATTAATTTAAGAAGATATTTAACAATGGAAAATGAAGGCCAGGGGCTCTCCCAATGTTGAAGGCTGCCTGGATTACATGTAATTCCTGCAGAATCCAGCCAGAAACTAGACATGCTAGCTGTCTCCAACCTCATGGAAATGAGGTGGCCTCTGGTTTGGAGCAGAGTTAAAAGCCAAGGAAGAGTTAGGGGATAAAATGTAGAGGCTACCCTATAATCCTGAACATTGCCTTCAGCAGAGTCTTAAGATTCAATGACGCTTGACGTCTATAAATTACTCCCAGGTATGATCTTCAGGCCTAAGATGAGTATGGTGGCTTCATATGCCCCATGAAGGACTGAGTAGGGCCCTAAGCATATTCTCTCTGTAGGAGGAAAGCATCAGAGAAATATAAAAGGGAAAATCTGTACAGAGACAAAGTGGGAACTCCCTGGGCCTTAGAAACTGAGCTGACTTTATTAAATTAGTTCTGGGCTAGTTTGCTGAAACAGGGTTTTACTCTTTGTCTCCTACTCAGAACCACCTCAGACCCTCCAAGATCTTCATATCCATTCTGGTTCTGATGAGGAAAATATAAACAGTTAAGAAAAAACTTTTTAATTTTCTTTTTAAAAATTATTTTAAGGGGCACCTGGGTGGCTCATTGGGTTAAGCCTCTGCCTTTGGCCCAGGTCATGATCTCAGGGTCCTGGGATCGAGCCCCACATCGGGCTCTCTGCTCAGCAGGGAGTCTGCTTCCCCCTCTCTCTCTGCCTGCCTCTCTGCCTACTTGTGTTCTCTCTCTCTCTGTCAAATAAATAAAATCTTTTTAAAAATTATTTTAAAACACTTAGACATCCAGTGCCAATCCTTGTTCTAATTACTTTGAAGATATTTACATTATATTCTGGGAGCTAGGTCTTTTTTTTTTTTAAGACTTTATTTATTTATTTATTTATTTGAGAGAGAGAGAGCAAGGGTGAGGTGCAGAGGGAGAGGAAGAGAGAGAATCTCAAGCAGATTCGCATTGAGTGTGGAGGCTAACGTGGGGCTCAATCTCACGACCCTGAGGTCATAACCTGAGCTGAAACAAAAAGTCTGGCGCTTAACTGACTGAGCCACCCAGACACCCTTATGTGATAGGTCTCATTCATTCCATTTTTCGTGGAAGGAAATTGAGGACATTATTTTATTCTGTGGGTTCCCAGACTAAACTACTGATTATCCTTTTAATATATGTTTTTATTATTTGAGCTAAGGACCCTTCTATCACTATTAGATCACACACAGAGTACTTTTGCCTTGAATGATTAATTTTTATTTAAGCTATAACAATTTCACCCAACATTATAAGGACAAGAAAGCACATATTGAGGTGTACATAATGGGATGGAGATGAAGAAAGGAAAGAGGAGGGAAGAAAGTGACCCAAGCACCTCTGGGTCAATTATATCACCAAGTGATATAATATCAGATCATATTTAACTGACAATGTGGGTTTGTGGCCAAAAGTAGAAATTTTCTGACTCTATCTGTTTAATGACAATAATAAAACACTCCTCATCAGCAACAACAAAGCATATTTATAGTAAAAGGGCTTGCTGTGTGCCATTCATTGTTCTAAGTACTCAATATAAATCATTTAATAAATTAACTCATTCACTAGAATTAATACAGCACTTTCTCAAAATTATCATTTGTTTCCTTTATCTAGTTAGTCACAGCTGTGAAGAATTTCCCATACAATCAAATATCTGTAATTTATTTTTTTTGAACAAACATATTAATGGTTGTAGAGATCTGAAATACAAGTTTCAAACATTTTTTTGCATTGTAATTATAGGTTTTACTTTTTCAGCCACTCGAGGAAAAAAGATTGTTTTGCTCTTTTTTTTCGTTGAGCAACAGATATATGAACCAATTTCTAATACAAGACTAGAAATCTTGAATTTCAAGCTGCCCTATTTTTTACTTTTTTATTATTATTTTTTCTGGTTTTACTTTTAAAATCAGTTATGTAGAGAAATCTCTGTACTTGTTCTTTTTTTTTTTTTTAAGATTTTATTTATTTATTTTGAGAGGGAGGGAGGGAGGGAGGGAACAGGGGCGGGGTGGAGGGGACAGAGAGAGAGGGAAAAGCAGAATCCCAATGCTGGGCTCGATCCCAGGACCTGGGATCATGACCTGAGCCAAAGGCTGTCGCTTAACCACCTGAGCCACCAAGGCATCTCCTCTGTACCTGTTCTCAAAGGGCTCAGGTAGCCCTGGTATAAGCTGAGGAAATCCCATCTATTTAATGATTTCAAAAGCATCAGGCATTAGGTTTTCTTGCCAACTCACTAATCCTCTTCTTCACAATGACATTGGTAGAAAGTACAACAAATGCATAACACCTGCCTCATGAACTTCAGCATCCCCACCGTTTCTTGGCACCACTATCAATGTTTCTACTCAAAGACCAATTTTCATCGGTAAGCATTGTACACCTCTGAGGTTTGAAGTCTTAAATACACTACTCAGTTATTGATTTTCAAATTATAGGATTCCACACAATAGATGGTAGATAGTTAGGCACTTACAGTCAGCATTGCCTTATTTTCCATGAGCAAAACTTGAAGGTTATAGGACTTTCCCTTAATTAGCTATATCGCAAAGAGTCATTTCTAAGTTTTATCAGAGAGTATAATTTTTCATGGTTGTGTTGTAAAATCTTTGAAAATAAGATTTTATAATAAGAAGTGACAAATCCTAGCTCGGTTCAACTATCTGCCTTTAATAAATACATGTTCCTTTCCCCCTGCAAACCCTGACATTTTCCTCCCATGACCCAAGGTCAATCAATCAGAGAAAGAGAGAGGATGGTAATTAAAAAGAGACTGTTAGTAAATCAGCAGTGTGAAAAAGTTTTCATTGAAGTGCATGGATCTCTGAGAAATAGCACTGCCAGAACCTTGCTTTCAAACATGCTTTTCTAATATTTACTATTATCTTCATTAATAGAGTTCCCAGAAGTCCTGGTAGGCTCTTTAGTACCACGGACAGGGACACATGCAGGTGGCAAACTCCTCATGCATATGGCAATATCTAATGTTGAGAGTTTTGAATGACAATTACATGCATTCATCTTAATTTGGGGGGGCCATCTGGCTTGTATGAGCTTCTGGGATTTCAAAACTCAATGAAGATCGATATTGCCCAAGAGGCTGAAGCCTTCAGGCAGACCAAGGACAAATGTGCTTGTCCCATAGGAAAAATTATTTTTTTAATCATGATGTCACCAGATTTGCTGATAGTAGTGTTATATTTAATTCAATAATTTTGTATTTTAGGAGCAGGGTGCCAGAATTCAACAACACTAGGTTTCTATCTTGTTCCCTTGGGTGGAATGATAGAGCTCAGGCTGGCATCATTGAGTCCTATTTCATAAGTGGATTTGTTTTGTCTCCTTCAGTAAATTGTTCGATGCATGATGGAGAGATATTTAGGACTGCCGTGCTGTAAACTAGAAGTAGAAATAAAGGAACAGGAGCTGAAATGTGCCAAGTGGGCAAGTTAGAAAATAAAATGAAGACTCTTAGTCATGAAAGAACTTAGATATGCAGTTCTCAAAAGGAAATTTATATTGAGAGATGGAAAAGATATAAATATAGATATGGGTATATTGAGAAAATTATTATCTTTTGTCAAATAGAAAAACTTAATGGATACGAGGATGAGTCAAGGAAACAGTGAAGAGTACACGTTCCACTCTAAGATTTTATCTCTTTATGTCTATCTATAAAATTTTGCCTCTAATCATCTTCTAATTCTGAGAAATGGATCACAATTTTATGCTTGTTGGATAGAGATAAGTGAGGTATTGTGACTTGAAGATATTTATGTGGAAATCACTGTTACTTGTCATCATAAAGTTTTAGAATTTTTTTTATTCCAAATCCAAAGAACATTCATTCTAATGTTCCTTCCTGGTTCCACCAAGCAAAGCAATTTAGCTGCTTTGCTTATTGCCGAATTTCTAGCACGTGAACGAGTATCTGCCAGATATTCAATATATATTTGTCAAATAAATGAATGCTTCTGCTTTTCAAATTTATATTCATTCCGAAAGGATGCATCTTCACTCCTTTGTCTAAGCTTTCTCTGACCACCTCCCTCCCTGCTGAAGGTGGGTGGGTATCTCTCCCTAAACTCCCACAGTCCCATGGATGTGCCTCTCCTGTTGTACCCCCATTATTCTGGCTTGAAACAAAGTAAACTGTGTGGGTTTCTTATAATTACTTGGATCCAGGCTATAAGAAAGCAAGAGTAAGTAACTTGAACCTGATGGATGCTCAGTGAATATTCTTTCAGTGGAGTTATTAGTTTAGCCTCAATCCCCTACAATAACCAGATACCCCAGAGGATTCCTGGTGCATGCCCTCTCCTTGCTTCATAGCTCTCCTCTAGAAGGGTCCAAGATTCTGCCACCAACTCTTTTGTGAAATAATAATGATAATAATAGCTAACAATTACTATTGATTGAGCACTGAGCTGTTTTAATTTTATTACCAAGTTTCATCTTTGTACTAAAGACTGTTATTATCCCCATTTTACAACTGAGAAAACTGAGCCTAAGCAAAGACAAATAAAATTTGCCCCAGATCACATAGCTTATAAATACCAAACCAACCATTTACAGGGCCTGAACCATCTCTATCTGATGGAACACAAGCAAAAAAAAAAAAAAAGAAAGAAAGAAAGAAATCAATGTCTAACAGAAAAAATGAAATCTTTGTCCTTAGATTAACATGTTAACATTTTGTATTGTTAAGATTTTAAAGCAAACGTCTTTAGATTTACTCCATTTCCAAACACATAGGCATATAAGACACTTTTAAACACATTTAGTCAATTTGACTTATTCTGATAACGTCATCATGCCAAAAGAGAAGATCTAACTTGTATATTTCTCAATTAAATGGTATTATTTGTTCTTTGTATCATTCATAGTTTTATTTATTTATACACATGCATTTCACATGAGCCAAATAATAATTTTGCCCACTGTCACCTGATATTTGGAGGTTGATTTCCAATGTAAGGAAGGACTAAGGGGGAAAAAATCTTTAAGACCTTCTGAAATGAAGTCTTTATTTACAAGCTTATGTGGCTGCATAGCTGTTACAGACAGAATTGTATTCAGTGTATTTGAAGGCTTACATGTGCTTTTCAGTCTGGCCTTTGATCCTTCTTCTAAAATGCATGCACTTATTCTCAGTTTACTTTGGGATTTCAATTCTGCCTTGCAGATATGGTCCTGATAGTCTGAGTCATTGGTCCTGTTCTCCATAAAATATAGGAGATGGATAGCTTTAGCACTTCCCTTCAGCTCCTGTAAATCTAATAAATGGTTTCATCCATATTGCCTCTTTTGGAATCCTTCACTTTGCCTTGGCTGTCTTTTGTTACAGATAAGAAAGGGGAATGTTTGCCAACCTCGGTATTGATGAGGTTGAAACAGCTACTCTCATAATTCTACATCTATACAACTTTATTCTCATTATTCCAGCAACCATGAGTGACATTCCCTAAGCAGAAAAACAATGTGTCCAAAGCAATAAAAAGTCAGATATCATCAGGACATTTGGTGCCCAAATGAGGGGAGGCCAGGCAACTCTTAGGTGACCCCAAAGGCTAGAAATGAACTCCTGGCAATTCCTGCCATCAACTGTTCTTTCCAGACACTCAGATGAGGATCTTAGACAAACTTTCTGAACTTGTCCAATTTCTTTGTTGAAAAACAGGAGAACTGTTTCATCAAAATGAACTTCCTCCGAATAACCAAATGTCTAAAATTAGGAGACACAATATGTTTCTACAGAAGAAAGAAATCACAAGAACCAGACCCTGAGCAAGAAATACTTTTCTTTGCTTTATCCCAGATCTCACTTATCTTATATTTTGGTGCAGCATATGCTTTGTAAAGCTAATTTCTTCCCCCACCCTCTACACCAGGACTCTGCAGATGCACAGGTGATTTTTCAACCCATGAGACCGAGTTGGATTATTTTAGATCTAAAGTCGGGTTGTTGTTTGTTTTTTTTAAGGCAGGTGAGAAAAACATAAAAAGAAAAGAAAAGGAAGTGACTTGTTGTCCTGCTCCGATTGGACTATAATTGTAATGAGATACTTTACAAATTGAATCGTGTTAGAAAAAGCCATCTTGTCATGAGTCTGATAAAACTCTCAACACTGGTATGATTGTTTTCCTGATACGCTTTTTGATCATGTTCTGGGATTCCCAAAGCTTTCAGAGGGATTTTGTGTGTCCCTTGAGTTTACAAAAAATAAAATAAAATGAGCCTTACAAGGGTCTACCGGGCACACCACAAGAGAGGCCAACATCGTTGTGTTCCGCTGTATTATCAGATCACACGCACCCTTTAAGGAAGCCCGGTACATTCACATTTGCCACTTGGTTTCTCACTGACAACAGTAGGGCAGGCCCAGCTGCTCCAAGCAGCTGTTCGGTATAAAACTGCCCAAGCCGAAATGCCTTCCAGCTGATGGCTGTCCCCAGAAGCGAGACAGGACGATCGCCATGTCTGGGAATGGAAGCCAGCTCCAAAGGGAGGAAAACCCAACACAGAGAAGTGAGGAGACCTCCCTCCCCCATCCTGTCTTCTGCTTCTTGTAGAGGGAAACATAACTCTGTAAACCTGTTCATTCCCAGCCTGCCCTCCCGAGGGCTTCACCTTTATAATGAGCTTGACTAGTGGAGGAGATTCCTTTCCGCTCCAAATGAATTATCATTATAATAGGCATCTAGGCTGCCTATCAAAGATCCCAGAACCAGGGTAGCAGGAAAGTGGCTAGGGTAAGAAAGAGGAAGGGGAGAAATTTACATGCAGAGATAAGCATGGACAGTCATTATAAGAACAGGCCTTCACTTCAAAACGACATGAACCCAGCACAGGTCTCCTGCCTGTTAAATATGTACAGTGTGTGCTTATTTGATGATGAAAATCAGACGATGGCTATTTGAATGAAAATGAATTTTAATAAGCTTTGGAGGCAGAAGAAGCAGAAACTCTCCATTTTCCCCTCTATCGCCAGGCATCTTCTTGACCATCATTACCACAAAGGAAAGAACGCCGGCATGCTAATCATCCCGCCAAGAACGCCCGCTCTCCTCCTTAGTCTTTGTGGGTGTTCATTAACCTTGTGGGCTCCTCAGCCAGCAGAGTACAGCTGTCCCGGGGACATTTCCATATCCCTGAAGAATAGCGGGATGTCAGGTTAGCCTCAGGGATCCTGCCTATAGAAAAAAGGGGGAGAAAGCTCCCTTAGGAGTGAAAGCAAAGGACTATTAGTGGTTAGCACTTACATGGCACGATTGAAAAATTTGCAAAATTTTGCACTTACTTTGCACTTTTATAAAATTAAGTATAATATGGCTATTTATTACTCGTTTTTTTATTCTGACAGAGAGACAAAAGAATTGTCCTAGTATTATAAATCCTAATCCCTACCTCCGCACCAAAATGAACACTAAAACAAATACCCTTGGGACATTTATCTCTTATTGGTATTTAAGCATGGTCTGGGAGCATAGAAATATTCTGGTGATTTTAAGAGGTTATGAAATCTATCCCCTTACTCCAAGCAAAACCACATAAGAACCATCCTGGTAGCGACAACAGAATAAATAAAAATACGTTCAAAGAAGTTTCGTTTGAAAACAACAGAGTTCGTTTGGGAGATGTCCTGGTAACTGTTCTTTCCGGACCTTCTCCACACTAACTCAGGAGGTTATTGCTTGTTCCCCACCCCCCTCTGGGCACAGGTCCCAAGTCTATCAGGTCACTGACCCTTAATTAGTCCAAGCTCATCAAGCCCCACCTTAAAGCCACCATCACCTCACTTAAACCTTTTGGCTCACTTAAACCCTAAAACAGATTTTACCTCCCCAATGTCCTCTCTGATGGTTCATCAAAATCAGTAAGGTTCTTCTGGGTTATTTCATACTAAACCTGATAAACTGCATTTTTAGGATGAAAAAAAAGAAAATATTCCTATTGCCTAGTAATGGACTATCTAATATCTTTGATATCTAGAAGTAAGCATCTCATCAGCGAGAGCTATGGCCTTTCTACAGTCTAGCCACTATGATGTTAGAGATAGTGCCACTGGAGCTGCTCTCCACCCAAGCAGAGGAAGAGAAGAGGATGGCAGATCATCCAGCAAGCCCTTCCCTCTCTGAATCCTTGCTCCAAATAAAGTATTGTATTCTTAAAAGCATTTGCAAATAATGTTTACTGGCAGGTGCGTCTCATAGGGAAAAACTGTACTCCAAAATGGCTGACCAAACCAGCCAGGGAATTCCAGTACCTGTCTCAAAGCCCTTCCGGATTCTTCTTTCCTACCCTGTTTCCCCGAGCATGCCAAAAGCACCAAGTATGCAGAACTAGAAGGGTATAAATCCCCCTTCCTGCTTGTGCTCGGGCTCAGACCTTTGGAGAACAACCTCCTCTGAGCCCACCGGTGTTAAATAAACCTCCCATCCCCCGAAGTCTCCAAGTGCCACTTGGTTCTTCTGCCAGGATCCAGTCCAGGTTCCGTAACCTGTCAGCCATATAGTTCATATTTGAGGATTTGTTTTATGAGGATTAAGATTTAGGGGCGCCTGGGTGGCTCAGTGGGTTAAAGCCTCTTTTGGCTCTGCTTTTGGCTCAGGTCATGATCCTAGGGTCCTGGGATCGAGCCCCACATCGGGCTCTCTGCTCCTCGGAGAGCCTGTTTCCTCCTCTCTCTCCCTGCCTGCCTCTCTTGCCTACTTATAATCTCTGTCTGTCAAATAAATAAATAAAATCTTAAAAAAAAAAGATTTAATCCCTGAGATTTTGTCATGTCGTCTTTAACATCTTTTTTAAAATTTTAAAGTAAAGCTCAGTATTGAATGAAGAAAGAGAGCGCAAGCCCAAAAAGATTCCCATAAAAAAATGAAACCCCCACACTCCAAGAAAACGGAGATTAACTTCTATATTCTTTTTTTGCTAGAAAGGAGCTTTTAACAATTATCACGATGTGTTTCGTGAAGGTGTTCTCTCCCACCTTCATTTTCTCTTGATCTACTCTTAGCAGCCGCAGGCCTGGGGTCCTGGCGTGGGTGGGGTAGAATAGGAAGAAGCTGGGGCTGGGATGGAAAAGGTCTCAAGCCATTTCTTCCCCATTATCACCCGGTTAAGCTGCTCCAACTCTGACAGCCTAACAAGGTGCTAATGGGCCATACGTTCTAGCCCAGTTCACAGCAGGTTGTTTCAAATGGGTTGAGGAGGTTGATTTGCATTCGAAATCTTCTCTCTCACTTGCTTTTTTGTTTGGCCCCTTGATTTCTACTCCCCAGACACTCTTTCGGAGGTTGACTCAGAATGGAACAAAATCACATCAGTTCAGAATTTGAATTGCCTGACTTTGGATTTTAAATGTGCCCCATTATTTCATCAAGTTGTGGTGGGGAGGGGGAGAGGTGAAGGGAAAGAAAGGAGAGCAAAGAGATTTTAAAATGAAAGGGAGAGATGATGACAGATGGATGCAAATGTTCCTTTTAAGTGGAGAGGAGCAGCTGATGTTGAGGCATGAAATTAAATTAGTACATCTGTGGCTGGATGCGTGTCATTCAGCTTCCTGTTTCCCACTCCGGAGGAGTTTGGTTACCTCATGACTAACTGGCTTCCTTTCACAGCGCCATGAATGCTTCCCCGCACACAAGATGGACGCCCTTTCCTGAAAGGGGGCTGCTTGCCAAAAACCCACCACACAGGGCTAGCCCTCCATCCTCGTGGTGGTGGACCCTAGAAGGAGGAGTTGGCTCAGTTGAAACTCCAGTTCCTCAACTCAAAGGGAGATGCAGGGAAATGAAATCAAAGTCAGCAGATTTTCCAAGGAGGCAGTGTTTTAGAGTGGCCTGTGGTGTGCTGGGCAAGGGAACAATCTGCTTTTGAAAACCCAGCCAGCTGAGTGCAGGAAGTGCTCAGGATTCGTAAATGTTTACAGCCCTTTCTACAGAGGAACAGGACAGGGCTGTTTCTTCAGGACCAGCTCCGGGGGTGCTCCCCATCAATAATGGCGCTCAAGCTTCCACGTCCCCTCGGTAAGCAGAGCCGTGGTGAAGCTTCAGGGCCGCTGCCAGGAAGGTTTATGGCTCAGTTCAGCTCCTAGCTCTCCAGCTTTCTCCCTTCAGCTTGCATCTCAATTTCCAGTCTCTCACCCAAAAGCTAAAGATCTAAGCCAGTCGTTCCTCACCTGCACTGCCGAGGTCACACACCTAACTGACCCTGCATCCAAAGGAGCAGGGGAGCCATGTTACTTAGAATCGGGTACATGAAACTGAAAAAGAAAAAAAAATTTTTAAACAATCCTCTGTATTGGCAGCAGATTCAGGAATCACCCTTAACCACTGACCGTGGCGGTATTCTCATAATGGTCCACTTGAATCTATTAAAAAACAAGAAAAACAACTTAAAAATATCATTATGACAGTGCTTCCTTATCCAATCAAAAGAGCCCCCACACTCTCTGTTCACCCGCCAAACTGTTCAATGGGTTTAAAAATTAAGTTAAAAACCTTCACTATTTTACTGTTCTTTCAGAAATGACAGGATTCGGGCGGGGGGGGGGAACTGCCTCCAAATATGGTATCTTTGTGTCTGGAACATTTTAGGCTGAAGGAATTTAAGAAAGGTCCTTGCAGGGAGGACTTCCTGACCTTCCCTGAAGCTGGTCCTAAGACCCTTGTGAGAAGCACCTTCCCTACACCTGAGGGAAAGACGCATCCTAGCTCCAAGACTGAGTGATTCCAAGAAGAGTCTACATAAATGAGCCTTGAAGAGCGTTTCCTTGTTTACTACACTTAGCTCATAACCCTGTTTCCCAGAGGGAAGATGGGGGGGGGGGGTTGAAATAGGGGAAGGGCATGGAGAGTACACTTAGACTGCTGACGAGCACTGAGGAATTTTTGAATGAATGAATGACAAAAAACACTAAAACTTCATTGCTTTCGATCTTTTTTTCTTTTTAAAGATTTTGTTTTTAAGTAATCTGTACACCCAGTGTGGGGCTCGAACTCACAACCCTGAGATCAGGAGTTGCATTCTCTACGGACTGAGTCAGCAAGGCTCCCCTCAATCTTTATTTCCTTATGAAAGCTCTTTTATCTTGTAAAACTTATATTAAATAAATGCGTATGCTTCTATCTAGTTAGTTTGTCTTTTTTTTTAGAGAGCTCCAGCTAAAAACTTCAAAGGCTAAGAAGAAAATATTTGTTTACTCCTCTACAGCAAGCAAAAAAGAAATAAGGAAAAAGCTATGCCCCTTCTATTGTCAGGGAGCAAGAATATCCTGATCCCTTCAAGAACCTTCTAGCTGGACTAAGAATCAAATTGACCTGAGACAGATTAACAGGGGAAAAAATCAAATTTAATAGTGTACGTACAGGGAATCCACCCAGACATGGAAATTCTAGAGACAGTCAGGTGAAATGAGGGATAGTTGTCATCCCGAACTAAGGAGAAGGGATTAGGGATCTGGGACTTCAAAGGAAAAGAGTGCTATCTCCAGGGAGAATGAGAAAGGGTAAATGATAAATGTTTGCTGGGCTACACTGAAACAACGGGACAAAAAGAGGACTTTGCTAGGTTCCTCCCTGTCCACCATGCATAGTTCATACCAAAACGTAGTTATCCATGGTGATAACTCTCTTTCTGGAGCAGGTCCTCTATCTAAATTCTTTTGGATAGTTGTGTGGGAAGTAAAGAGCTTTTCCTGAATCTGCTGGGTTTTGATTGCCTTTTTAAGTCCATGTCATCTTCATACTAAAGTGGCCCATCTTGGGGTGCCCTGCTCTTGGCCCCTAATACTACACACACTCCAGCATTTTGCACAAAAGACTTTCTCCAAATGGTGTCCTCCTATCAAGGTGCATGAAATTGGAAGGCTTGGGTGTTGCATTCACGTCATCTGCTTAGGTTAGCACACACCAAGTGGTCTCTCTTCAGGCAATTTTTAAGTTGTCTTCTCAGATGTCTTACATTATAAATGTACACACCACAAAGAAGAGAAACGTGTAACACACAGGGGGAAAGAAAGAAGAGAGGGAGAGTCTCCTGTAAATCCATGAGTTCGAGGTACTCTTCCTGTAGTCTTTGACCTTACATTGACTTTGATTAAGCCTTTACAGCCCACACAAACTCCCTGTAGTATTTCCCCACAAGACCATGGCCTTGTGCGTTGGTTCCCCAGAGGTGATTAGCCAGTCCATAGTTAGCTCCTGTTGTTATTCCTTTCCCAGCCAACTCCATCATTCCCTGAAGCACTTCTGATGTGGTTCTTGGAACTGTCTTCAGTGTGGTAGCACTGATCTGCCCCAAGCAAAATGCTTGGCCCATCTGTACCAGGAAGATGTTTGCATTGTTGCCCATCAATCTTTCTCTCTCCAAAGAAATTGGACAAGAAAGCATGTCTTATTCCACTGTTGCCAGTGTGCCACACCAAGAATCCTTTGGGGTGGTTCTTACTAAAGGAAAACCAAGCCTAAGTTAGAAAACTCATATTGCATTGGTTCAGCAGCCAAACTCAGATGGGTGTAAGATGGTGAAGGATATGAGATGTATCTTGAGTTCTTTCTCCCCACCCCCCCCAACCCCAGAGCAGAGCATCCCCAGGTCCTGGCACTGTCCCTGCAGATGCCCACAAGCAACCTTTACCTTTTTTACTGTCTCTGACCCTAAGACTTTTTTTTCCTTGCTTCCTCCCCCATCAAAATTGAACTTGGTCTATTCAATATCTGTTTTTATTACTTATGCTAAGGTAATTCACATAACAATATTTCATTGTCCCAACTGATGTGACAAAGAATTTGAATCCAAAAGGATGACTCAGATAATTTGGAAGTCCCTGCAGGCCATTCCTGAGGTATTTTTTTGCAGGAGCAACTAGACAGGCTCATCTCCTCACAGCACAGAAAGGGATGCCAACTCTCCTGTCCAATAGGGATTCAAAAACTATTTGCTGATTTCATTTTATGAATATGAGACAAACCCTTTCATGCTGATTCTCACTATCTAAGGTTGAACTGTACCTAAGGAGACCATGATTCATGTGAAATTGAAACAACTCCGAGCAAGCATCTGGCCACGTCTTTAGATCGCTGTCTCTCAGACTTGACTGTGCATGGGAATCACCTCTGACTCTTGCCAAAATACAGTTGTGTTGTTTACATCTGGGGAGGGGGTCTGAGCTTCTGCCCTGAGGTGATGCCTCTGGTACTCTTCGTGCCTGCACCTTGATTAGTAACTTTTTATAGGGTGAAAGCGGAACTGGAATTAGAGGAAGAGATGGGACAATGGAGGTAGGAGGGGGGACTGACTCAAACACAGAATGTGGCAGACTATCCAGATTCTCAGCGGAAAGGCTGGTTCCATTGGTTTCTTCTTGCATTCATCTACCCTTCCTTCCACCTATATTTGTAATTCACTTATTTATTCAACAGAGATCCACCACACTCTTCTGCCATGGACAGCGTAAGTCATTGGGGAAGAAAACACTGGTCAAGGTTAGCATTATTCTCACAAGCACAGAACTGAGAAAATACAGAAAAAAGCTACATGGGGGAGAATAAGTGTTGTATTGACATCTAACAACCAGAAATATATAAAACGGCCATCAGATTAAATATACTCCAAGAAAACTCCTGATTTCTAAATTCAGTTGTTTTTTTTTTTCACCTCTCAAACCAATCTGCATGATCACAAGGTAGATTTCATCATTAGTGTTTGCAGAAGACCTGCTACGTGTGGTATATTTGCTTCTTCAGAGCCTCACTTCACAACCTCCCATAGCTCAGAACTATAGAAGAGGTCCCCCCAAGGAGGCAGAGTTTGCTTTAAAATTCATTCCTGAATGACTGAATTAATTCATTTAAAAATTGCTGGTCGCATGCCTACTATACACCAGACTGGGTTCAGTACTTGGGCCTAGAGATGACATTACGTAGTTACTGTGCTCAAACACTGTACCTTCATACCTCCAAACAGGTGGAGGTATCTTAACTTGAACTCAATCTAGCTGTTCAAGTCAGGTCATTTTCCTATTTAACAACAGGGTCAAACTAATGGCTTTAATAACCATAAAGAGCATTTCTTATCCAATTGAGCTTGGAGCCCATGATGCCTGAGGAGTAACTCAAGGATTATACACCATGACCAAATGGGATTTATTCCAGAAATGCAAAGTTAGTTCAAATTATGAAAATCAATCAATATAATACACTATATTGGTAGAATTAAGGGGCTGGGAGAATCAGATCATCACGATAGTTGTAGAAAAGGCATTTGACAAAATCCAACACCCTTTCATGATAAAAACACTCAACCATCTCAGAAGAGAATTTCCTCAACCAGATAATGGGCATCTAAGAAAACCTCACAAGTAATATCACAATGGCGAAAGACTGAATGTTTCCTCTCTAAGATCAGGAACAAAACAAGGGTGTCTGCTCTTATGATGTCCGTTTGACATTGTACTGGAGGTTCTAACCAAAAGAAATTAGGTAATAAAAAGGAATAAAAGTTACTTAGACTGTATATAGAAAATATTTAAAAGTACACACATATAACTAGTTCTTATAAACAACTTCAGCAAGGTTACAGGACACAAGATCAATATACAAAAATCAATCATACAATCTACCCATTTACAATGAACTATCTAAAAATGAAATTAAGATGATTATTTGTACACTACAATCAAAAAGAATAAAATACTTAGGAATTATAAAAGAAATGCTAGTTTCGGGATGCCTGGGTGGCTTAGTCAGCTAAGCATCTGCCTTCAGCTCAGGTCATGATCCCAGGGTCCAGGGATCGAGTCCCACATTAGGCTCCCTGCTCAGCAGGAAGCCTGCCTCTTGCTTGGCCAGCTTCTCCTTCTACCTGCTGCTCCCCTTGCTTATGTTCTATCTCTCTGACAAATAAATAAAATCTTAAAAAAAAAAAAAAAGGAAAAGAAATGCAAGTTTCATTCAATGGAAACTACAAAACATTATTGAAAGAAATTAAAGAAGCCCTATGTAAATTGAAAGACAGTCAATGTTCATGGATTGAAGACTTAATATTGTGAACATGGTAATCCTCCCCTAGTTGATCTACAAATTCAGTCAGTGTAATCCCTACCAAAATCCTGCCTGGATTTTTCGAAGAAATGGACAAACAGTTCCCAGAATTTTTCAAGAGACTCAGAATAAGCAGAACAATCTTGGAAAAGAAAAACAAAGGTGGGGGACTCACACTTTCTGGTTTCAAAACTACAGAACAAAGCAAAGTTAAAATAACCAAGACAAATATGTTACTGGTATAAATGTCACATGTAGATCAATGGACTAAAATTGGCAGTTCAGAAACAAAACCTTAAATTTATGGTAAACAGACTTTTGACGAGGTTGCTCAGATGATTGAGTGAGAAAAAAATATTCTTTTTAACAAATGATGCTGAGACAACTGGATATTCACATGCAAAAGTTAGACTACCTTCACAGGAATAAAGTAAGAACTTTACCTCATACCACAGACAAGAATTAATTCAAAATAGATCAAAGACCCAAAGTTAAGAGCTAATTATAAATAAATTATAAAACTCTTAGAGAAAAACATAGGCATAAACTTTCATAACCTTGGATTAAGCAGTGGTTTCTGAAATAGGACACCAAAATATCAACAACAAAATTTTAAAAATAGGTATATTGGACGGTATTAAAATTTCAAACATTTGTGTTTCAAAAACGATCAAGAAAATGAAAAGACATCCCACAAATTGAAAGGAAGTATTTCCAAATCATGTATCTAGGATTTGTATCCAGAAAAGAGAGAGAAACCATACCACTCAACAGCAAAAGGTAAATAATCCAATATTAAAACAGGCAAAGGATCTAAACGGGCATTTCTCCACAGATACACAAATGACCAATATGCACTTAAAAGTGCTCCACACCATGTGATGTGCCTGGGTGGCTCAGTCAGTTATGCATCAGACTTTTTTTTTTTTTTTTAAGATTTTTATTTATTTGACAGAGAGAGACACACAGAGAGAGGGAACACAAGCAGTGGAAGAGGGAGAGGGAGAAGCAGGCTCCCTCAGGAGCAGGGAGCCCGATGTGGGGCTCGATCCCGGGACCCCAGGATCATGACCTGAACCAAAGGCAGACCCTTAACGACTGAGCCATCCAGGCACCCCAAGTGTCAGACTTTTGATTTTGGCTCAAGTCATGATCTCAGGCAGGGTCGTGAGATGGAGCTTCACATAGGGCTCGGCACAGGGTGTGGAGCCTGCTTAGGATTCTCTCACTCCCTCTCCCTCTGCCGCCCCTGCCCCTGCTCACACATGTGTGGACTCTCTTAAAACAAAAACAAAAACAAAAACAACACAACAACAACAAAAACAACGTGCTCAACACCATGATTCATTAGAAAAATAGAATCAAGACTACAAAAGGAGGGAGTGACATCAGCAAAACAGCAGCAGCATAGAAATTCTGAAGCTTGTTCTTCCCCCAGAAACATCCATGTGAACACCTACCTGCACAGGAAAACACCTTCACAAGATTCACAGTTTCTTGTGAAGCACAGGAGTAAGAAGTAAAGGACACTTGGAGGGGGTAGGAAAGAGGAATTTACATCATCCCCACCCCTTCTCCTAAGCCCAGGTAGCCCAGTGCAGGGAAACACCTGCTGCATGAAAGCAGGGTGAAGGGAGTGCCTGACTTCATGCAGGACCCCAGAGTCAGCTTGCCCCGGGCTGACTCCCCCAGCCCTGGATGCTCCCTATGGGCTCCCACAGCCCCAGCCTCCCGGCTCACCCTGGAACCTGAGGAAGGGGGAATGGGAAGTGACTGCTGATGGGTACAGCTTTCTTTTTGGAGTGATGAACATGTCCTGGAATCAGTGGTGATCGTTGTAAAACCTACTGAATCGTGTATCTTAAAGGGGTGCATTTATGGCGTGTGAATTTTGTCTTTTAAAAAAGTAGCACAAAAATAGTTTTTTAAGATACACAAATTGCTATAAGATGAATAAATTCTGGGGATCTAACGGACAGTTAACAGTACTGTATTATAGACTACTTGAAAGTTGCTAAAAGAGCAGATCTTAAATGTTCTTACTACAAAACAAAACGTGGTAATTATGCGAGGTGGTGAAAGTGTTAACTAACCTTACTGCAGTTAATAATTTTTCAGTATATACATGTATCAAATCCTCACTTTGTATGCTTAAACTTACACAGTGTTACATGTAAATTACATCTCAATAAAACTGGAAGACAGGTAGATAGGTAGATACATAGATAGATGATAGATAGAGAGAATTGATAGATATAAAGATAAATAGGTTTTTAAAAGTAGCTCCATCTTGCCAGGTTAGTCTTGATCAGACTCAGAGATAAAGAAGAAAGTGAAGATGGACCTGCGCTGGTAATTCCACTATCCCAAACGCACTCAAGAGCATAAAGCTGAACCGGGTGTTAACCCTTCGACACCCCTCTGTGGGGCTTCTCATAATAGGCTTGCGGTGGGAGAGGTTAGGGGAGCTGCCATTACAAACAAAAGTCAACAGCCCTGGGCTGTCTGGTCCCCAGTCTCACAATCCCACCCATACCCTTTGATAGGCAGTAAAATTCAGTCAGTTTGACCATTAAAAAAAAAAAAAGAAGAAGAAGAACCTTTTATTTAAAAAAAATTAAAAACAGCTTTTCTGCTTTCGTTTCTCATTAAAATGCCACTTTTGAGTCATTTGGAAAGGGTCAGGCTGGATGTTGGCTTTAAAACCTTTGACAGCTACTATAATTGCCTAGAGGTCCAATAACAGTGATTGCTCTCACAAGTTTAATTTTGAAGTTTCTGCCAAGCCATTAGCATGTAGCCGGGCTACAGAAATCACAGGAAATTAGAGGTGAGGAGAAAAAACTAATCTCATCTACCTCTGGACTGTCACCTCTTCCTGGGCCGGGACAAGTTCTCTTCTAAGCAGCTGTTTCCTGGTGTAGTGAGAGGAGTCCTGGGATCTGATTTGGAGTTCTGCTACTAACTAACCACGTGGTCTCAGGCAAGTTATTAAACATTACGGTATTCTTTCTTTCTTCTTCTTCTTTTTTTTTTTTTAATATGAAATGCTTCATGAGTTTATGTGTTATCCTTACACAGGGGCTGGGCTAGTGTTCTCTGTATTATTCCAGTTTTCATATGTGTGCTGCAGAAGTGAGCACCACACACTTTGGTATCTTTAAAAATGGGTACATTGTTGCCTCTTCTGCTCTGCCCTTGTCAAAGTGCCCTCTGTCCAAGATTCTTCCATAGATCATGTCTATGGAGCAAGGCAGGCAGAGAGACATCTGCACAGGAGACATCTGAATGGGTGCTCTTTGAGTGGAAGGATCGCTCTGGGCAAGCTTCCTGCAGGGAGGCAGAAAGGCATTAAAATAAAACATTGTATCACATGGATCTGGTCGCTTTCAGGAGGGATAAGAGAACACATCTAAAATACATGTTTAAAGGATGCTCTAATTAATTGTGGCTCAGCCATCATGGTGGCAATTTCACCTCTTCTGTGGTCATTTCATCACATCTAGTCCTTTCTTTCGATCCTTAAGAACAACCAATCCAGGGGTTATTATGCTCTCTATTCTACAGATGAGAATACTGAGCCTGTGAGGTTTACATTAACTTTTCTCAAATTTCACTTGACTGATCAGTTGCGGAGATGGGCTTTGAACCACAGTTTTCTGACTGTAATACCCACAGTCTTTCTGCCTGACCAGCAGTTCCCGGGTGTGATGATCACTAAGACAGCCTCAGATATTATGAGGGTCCACAGATACAGGACCACTGCTACCTCCAGTTATCCATCCAGTCTACCCTTAAGGGACTTTTTAAAAATTTCATCTTTAACAAAGAAGGGCAAGCCTGCAGCCCTGGTGTCCAGAATAGTCTCACATAACAGTAGGAAACCAAACTTTCTTGTCAGCTCTTCAAAAATGGAAAACTATGTACAAAACCTTACAGAAATTAAAAGGATACATGTGTTCCTTGGCTATTCCTTTTCAGAACATCCTCTGGATTGAGCCCTGGAGGCAACATAGAATAGTGGGCAAGGACACAAGTTTGGGATCAGTATCAGTCTTTGCTAGCTATTTGACCTTAAGCAACTTATTTAACTTTGTTACACCTTTGTTTATTCAATTACACAATGAGAATAGTGTTTCCTTCAAAGAATCCTTACAAAGATTAAACCAGTTTACTATGTAAGGTGGTTAACAAGTGCTAGGCACAGGCTAAGTGAAATAAATTCCATTTTGTATTGTTCTAGCCCACTCTCTTTAGAGGAGAAGGAAAAGGGGTGAAAGGAGCCAAAATCCCCCGTCCCTACTAAGGATGCCAGTCAGGAACAGCTCTTCTGTGTGATGATCTAGCAATTAAATGTTGCTTCTGCAGACCCAGCTGTTTCCCATGAATTTGCTTCCCAAATCAACCTAGAAATGGCAAGACAAGTTCATGCTACTTCACAATTATAGACCCGAATGCTAATGAAAATCCAGTTCCATCACTATTTAATGATCACCTACCGTGTGTCAGTCGCTGGAAGATAAAGAGATAGTAGGCGGACACAGCCCCTGCCTTTGAAGAACTCATGGATCCATGGAGTGCTTGATAAGACCATAAATAACAGTGGAAGGTGGCCATATGAGAAATCTTGTAAGAGAGACAAAAACTGCTCTGGGCGTTCCAGAGGGGGAGAAGTTACCTCCATTTTGATAAAGATTCATGGAAAAGGAAAATCCACATGACTTTGAAAGATAGGTAGGAGTTCAACAAGTGAACGGAGTGGGAGAAGGTGTCAAGAGAACATTCCAGGTGGAGGGGACAGCAACAAGCAAGGCGTGGAAGTGGAGCACTGATGTCTGGACTGGGAAACATCAAGGAATCACCTGGCCTGACACTAAAACAAGAGATACACACGCATAAGTAGTGGGAGAAAGGGCAGGGGACGTGGTGGCCCCGTAGCCGAAGCTCTCAGTTCTGGGTGTGGAGGAAGGCCAGAACTTCACTCAGTTGTTTTTTTTGTTGTTTTTTTTTAAGATTTTATTTATTTATTTGTCAGGGGGGGAGAGAGAGAGAGAGAGAGAGAGCGAGCACAGGCAGACAGAGTGGCAGGCAGAGGCAGAGGGAGAAGCAGGCTCCCTGGCAAGCAAGGAGCCCGATGTGGGACTCGATCCCAGGACGCCTGGATCATGACCTGAGCCGAAGGCAGCCACTTAACCAACTGAGCCACCCAGGTGTCCCTTCACTCAGTTTTAATATAAAGAGTCGATGAAGCATTTTGAACAGAAGGCAAGATGATTAGAGTTTGCTCAGAGTCACCTGTCTCGGGAGGTGATGAGGATTAATTGAGTCAAATCAGTAAAGCTCCTAACAAAAGTCAACAGGTGCAAAATTAATTCCAGTTCTCGTCTCCCTTCTCGAAGCACCCAGAAAATTTATTGTTTCTGAATCGAATGCCTGTAGCCGAGAAAAAAAAAAACACAAAAAAACGGGCCAAGAGTCTCGTCAGGACTCTCTGGTGGCTGTGAGCTTCCTCTTCCTTCCCAGAATCCAGCTAAAGAAGGGTGGTCCTGTGACCCGGATCTAGAAAATCCCTGGATAGAGGCCAAGGGATAGATAAGATGTTATGTATGACCTCTAGCTATTTCCTGCAGCCTGAGAAAAGCAGGATTGCACATTTCCAGTGCAGCCGAACTCACACTCCCTGCTAAACGCCTGCCTGCAGGAAAGCTGGCCCCCTTCTCATCTTTGTTAATATCTCTCTTTAGAGGCTCATTTGGACTGACCAGCCAGTGTCACTTGGCATTCAGGAAGTGTGCCTCCCCTCCCCCTCTCCACTGCACTGAGCTCAGAGGATGATTTGGAGGTTTTGTAGCCTTTCATTTTTTCCTCTCTCCCCTTCTCCCGCTGCTGGGAGTCTTTTCTTCCTGATAAGAACCTTCTAGCAGCTTCATCAGAACCATTGTTAAGAGAAGGCGACTCTTCTCACAATGGATACCTGATGACTTTCTGCAGACAAATCAGTCCTTGAGAAAGGTCTCATTATTGCTCTGGTGTCATTATTCCAAACTCAGTGGCTCAGGGCCCCTCCCTCCATCCCCACGGGGGTGGGGGGCCAGGGGGGTATTGGCCAGGGAAGGGCAGAAGGAAAGAAAAATCCTGTTTCTTGCCATTCACTTTTTTAAAAGGTACTGTGAAAATCTCTTTCCCCTCTAATGGGATTTGAAGGAGACACAACTTCTGCACTTGGTACCCTCCCTCACACATTATGGAAAAGTCCTTTGCAGACCCAGAGGTTAACTGTGTTTTTCTGGGGTGTCTCCTCTGCTGCCAACTCAGGATATTTCATCTCCTCAGAGATCAAAATGCACTGACCTCTACCCTCCAAGCATTTCACAGTGGCCTAAAATCGAAAAACCATTCTTTCTGTTCCCTGTCCTTCTATGGAGGTTCCCTTTCCTTCTGCTGGCAGGTCTACAGGCTAATGTCTGTCTGCACACTCAGAAAGTCAGGAATTAGGCGACCATCATGGTTAAGGCCCTGGGACAGGCACAGTAAGGGATAAATACATCTCAGCCTTCTGGGTCTTACACCCTATGTCCCAGGGATCAAAGACAGACACTTTCATTATAAAGGCCCATGAACTTTTCACCTATCTGATCTTCCTGTGATGCCCTCCAGGCAACAGACAGTCCCTGCCAGTCATTAATTTAAAGCTACTTATCGGGGAGTATTTAAGTCTAGATATCCTGACCCAATTTTCCCCAAGTTTCAAGATTAAACCTTAATGAATAAGTTTCTTACTCAACCTTTGGCTGCCTCTTGGAAAAAGGGAAATAAAGTAAAGCATTTCAGGTAGAACTGGAGAAGTGAACATACAGATACTCACTGATAAGGGGGCAAATGTATTGGTCAGCAAAAAAAGTTAAGCTCGAGGTCTCCATCCATAGATGAGGGAAGAATAAAAAGAGAGAGAGAGGTTTAGTGTTATAAGTGAATCACTTGATGGAAGAGAACAAATACACCCGATTTTGCTAATATCGACCTTGAAAGTAGGGAATCCAAAGGACAATTGGATGATTTTGAACAGACTTAATGGCACTGACTTCGGTAAATGAACATAGGACGGCAGCCTGGTTTTGATCATGGAAGCACATCCCTCCCCCTGCCTCCCTACATCCCTGTCACCCTTAGCAAGTGAACAGAGACAACTCTCAACCACCTGTGACAAAGGAAGGGGCCCTATATCTTCTTGAGACTATACGGCATCTTCTGTAGGAAGCGGAGCTTTGCCTGTGCAATCTCTCCTTCCCAACTGTTGTATTCAGTTAGTGGCATCTCTTCATACCGAGAGCCTCCTTCACTTGGTTCCTTATTCTGAGCTACATTTTGATAAAATGGGGTCACTGAGTAAGTGACACTTTGCTTTAGCCCTGTTAAAGATTAATATCCAAATGCTTAAGGGACTTTCCCTTAAGCAAATGACCCATTTCACAGGGGTTTCCCATAGATTCACAAAGAAGTTCTACAGATTCACTAGATGTAAGTAAAACAAGGACAAGGCTTAAGGCCACCCCCTACTCTTCTAACCCCTCACATAGGTTGGAATGAAAAACTAACAATCAGGAAAGAAGATGCCTCAGTGGTTTAGGAAAGTAGCTAATTTTCTACCCTATTAAGACAATCCACTTCAAGGCCCTACGTCCTGGATCATATTCTCTAGGGAATGGTTGAGTGGAGTGGGAGTTTCCGGTCCAAGTTTATGGCCTTCAAGGCTTCCTTTAAGAAGGCTATTGATTCCTCTTTTCCATGATACCATTGTGGCCCAGAATGACAATACTGGCAAGGACTTCATGTCTTTTCCCCATTTGTAACACCACCAACTGCTACTAAGTCCTGGGCACAAGCAGGGGTGGTTTTCAGTAAGACATCTGCTGTGCCCTTTAGTGGCATCTGTGGTCTTGGGCAGATCTTTGATGGAAAAAGATCAGCAAAGAAAAGATCTTTGATGAGGCACTGTACTGAAAGTCTAACCGCAAACATTTTCTTTATTGGACTCCCTGATGCAGAGAACATTCTCTGAGATCACTGCAGACTGGAGCCCTGCATGCTCTCTCTTTCAATGTATATACCCATGAATTCAGGGCAGCTCATAAAAACCTCGTATTCCCCTTCGTTTGTTTTCCACTGAAGACCAAGAGTACACATGCAATAGAAATTCTAGAAGCTATCCTGGATACATAGGTCTCCAGGATAAAGAGGTAAAATAACAGCTAACAGCATGGGTGGCAGAAACTGGTCATGGCTCACAGCTTGGTTTCTTCTCCTGGCCCATCTTCAGTTGGGTTCGGCCAGTGACTGACTTCTAAGCTCCCGGAATACATGAAGAAACGGTGGATACAAGACTCCCAAAACTCCCATGTTTGCTCTTCCACTCTATTTTCTGTTTCCCACTTCCGAGCCAAATGGAGAAGCACGGCAGAAGTATAACAAGGAGCACCACCCACCGAAGAACACGTACATTGAATGGTGACAGGAGTGAGAAATGAACCCTAAGTGCAGTAAAGCCACCGAGCTTTCGGGATGGTGCATTACAGCAGCAAGGATTACTCGGCCTAACTAGCGCAGTGATCCTTGCTGGGTTTTCAACACAGCATGCTGGTATGAGAAACAGTGATACATATAATAAAAATAAATAAATAAAAACAAATAGAGAAGATAATCCAAAGGGAAAAAAAATCACAAATTCTTTTCATTTAAAAAAATGAACAAACCAAAAAAAAGCCAAAAAACTTGTCCTTGCTTAATGGTCCAAAACCCAAGCGGACCATACCAGACATGGTTGCTAAGCACACGGTATGTTCATAATGGTGACCATTACAAAACCAGTACAGACGGTCCCCAATTTACAATGATGGTTCAACTTACCATATTTCCACTTCGTGATGGTGCAATAGTGATATGCATTCAGTAGACACCACACTTCAAATTTTGAATTTTGTTCTTTGCCCTGGGCTAGCGATATGCGGTACTAGGCTCTCGTGATGCTGAACGGGGACAGCTCCCAGCCAGCCCTGCGATCACAAGGGTGAACAACCGGTACTTTTACAACCATTCTGTACACAAACAACAACCATTCTGTTTTTCCCTTCCAGTACAGTGTTCAATAGTTACGGAAGATATTACATAAGTAATTACATAATAATTACATAAGATATTCAACGTGTTATAAAACAGGCTTCGTGTCGCATGATGACACCCAGCGGCAGGCTAGGCTAAGCTGAGCTATGCTGTCCAGTAAGTTTGGTATGTCAAGTGCATTTTCCACTCATGATACTCTCAATTTATGATAGGTTTATTGGAACGTAACCCCATCAAAAGCGGAAAAAGATCTGTGTGTGTTTTTCTGGGGAAAAAAAAAAGTCTCCTCTGTGATAAAATTACACGTGCAAGGACATAACAAATCTTTCATGAATCAAACTTACAGAAGAAAAGTTGAATAACATATCACATTCATACACTAGCATAAGCCATAGAGAAATTATTAGAAACACTGCACAATATTCTGGATTTCAAAAGAAGTATCTGAATTGTATCAACGGATAAACATTACTGAGCTGTCAGAATTTCTCTTCAACAATCTCATCAGTAAGATTCTGACCTTTGTCCAATGGTGACAGTAAGGAAAATCTGCTTGACCATCTGGCAGGGACACTCTGGTGGGCCGGCCTGCCCTCCGTGGGTACAGGCTGGAGGACATCTGAGTTGTCTTTAAACCCTGAGAGTTTGTGTCTTAGGAAAGGAGCCAAATCTCCAAATTCCTTCAGATTTACATAATTACCAAATCTTTGGTTTTACAAATGCTATTTTGGGGGCTTCCTGGAATGATTTCGTGACTTATTTTGTGAACATCCCCATCTAAATATGTCAAGCGAAAACAACAACACACGTGTGCCATGAAATGAGATTCTTCTTAGCTATTTCCTTGATGCTCTTTTGGAAAATCTCATTCTACTGACTTTGTATTACCTGGGCTCTTAGAAACTCAGGAAGGAAAGGAGGATGGGAGAAATGTGGATTCTTTCATCCTAAAAGAGGTATCAGCATTTCAAAAGCGGGAAGGTCTTTCTACAACTTCCCGATATATATTCTGGAGGGGAAAATGCATTCCAAATAAAGTAAATGGTTAAGAACTAGTGTTAATTGAAGATCAATCAGAAGTTAACCTACATTACATCTGAAATTATGGTGCTAATTGATGGAAAGCTTGGATTCCATTTAAAAGCAGATGGTTCACATGCAAATTTTCACAACTCAAGTAATATAAAAGATTTAGATACCCTGCCATATTTGTTTACCCTTTCAATATCCAGGAATGGACACCCTTCAAAGACATACTTGTGAGCGAAGTAAAACTCTCTCATTCTGTTGGCTTAATTTCAATGGGTGTGTATGTTGGAGGATGAAGGTAAGGTAGGGGCAGCGTTTGGCCAGGGATTAGCTATATACAGGTTATCAAACATAAATTGCCAGCGAGCTTTCTGTTTAACTGCTGTAGCACACCAAATCTCTGTTCCCAGTGAGGAGAAATTTGCAGACTGGTCGCATTCGTCACCAGGAAAAGCCCTGGGTTTTATGCTGCTGTTGTGTTTGGTGGCTTGTTTTAATTAGGGACTGGGAAATTGATCAGCTTTAGCCTACCAAGCACGGACTCAGGCTTAGGTTCTTATTTCCTTTCGCTGCCATTTCCAGGATTAATTTCTACGGTTCTTCAGCTGCATCAGCACTTTGACCCTGAGTTCACAGGAATCCAAAACAGCTGGTTGAGCTGGCCAATGCAAACAAGCACATTTATAAAATAGAGTCAGGAAAATCACTGTTTCTGTCAAAAAGTTTATCTAAATGTGATACAAAGGGCTTAAAGTCTACCACTTTAAGGAAAGCAAACAGCTGTAAAGAGAATTCACCCTGAAGGCATCTTATCTAAGGCAAAATTTAAGATAAGACAAACGTTTTTAAAATGTCCCTATCTCAAGACCCTAAAGAGCCTATGGCACCATTTCCACATGTGTCCTTTTAACAGTGAACGAATTTAGCATTCTGTAAACACTTGCCTGTATGACAGCTCTCCACCCCAACAGACACACCAACAGGACGAAGCCGCTAGTTTTAAATGCAGAGATCCCACTCCTTCCTTAACAGAAACATTCATCGTTTAATGGAACCCATTATTTCGGAAGCCAAGAAGTCCTTTAGTTCCTAAAGATGGTGTCAAGTGTGATGCTGACTGCATTTCAGAAAACACTCGCGTGCACGTGGCCTGGAACTGAAAGCAAGAGAAAAGAGGATCGGGACGCCTGGGTGGCTCAGTTGGTTAAGCGGCTGCCTTCGGCTCAGGTCATGATCCCAGCATCCTGGGATCGAGTCCCGCATCGGGCTCCTTGCTCAGCAGGGAGCCTGCTTCTCCCTCTGCCTCTGCCTGCCACTCTGTCTGCCTGTGCTCGCTCTCTTGCTCTCTCTGACAAATAAATAAATTTTAAAAAATAAAAATTAAAAAAAAAAAAAAGAGAAAAGAGGAGAACGAAAAGAAGGCTCTAAAAGGGAAAGGTCTTACCCGATGCAGAAAGGAATGCTCTGTACTGATGGGCAATGAGAAATAAAACGCACGCCACCTATAAAGCACGGCCAGACGCTACGTGGATGGCTGCGAGGTCTCTCTGAGTGTTGGAACAGGTGACTGAACCTGCAACAAGTTACCGGTGCTCAGTCAGAGGGAGCAGCCGGTGGCTGAGGACGAAGGGACAGGGCAGCACCAGCCAGCCTCTCTGGGCCCCTCTCCCTCTCTGGGCCCATTTCCTCACCTATAGAGAAAGGACATCCATCAGGATCCGAGTTGCCCAGCACGAGTTTGTGAGAACTCCTGCCCCACGGGTGAGCATGTAAGGCCAAAACAAAATAAAAATATCAAATGAAATGAAACTACTCTATGTTCAAGGAAATCACGGCAACACGGGGTCAAACCAAGGCACACAGGTGTCTTCCCGGCAGACCCTCCCGGCCTTGCTGGCACTCGTCCGTGCACCACACCGGGATCTCCTGGGCACGTGGTGAGGTCCCAGCTCTTAATCACGTACCGCCCACGCACGTCCTCCTGGGCATGCGCCGTCACATGCACGAGGCTATATGTGCAGGAGCTCAGCTTCCGCGCCCACGCTCGGAGCCGTCTTGTCGTTCTGTCTCTCTGACCTTGTGCTGGACGTCCTGATCGATCGCTTGCAAGGTCACCTGACTCTCACAGAGCAGCCCTCTTCCAATGCCCAGTGGACAGATGAGAAAGATGAGGTTCAGAGTGGATAAGGAATGAGCTAAGCAGCGAATGCTGGGCCGAGTTAAGACTTAAACCCAAGACCTTTGACTAGAATCCATCCGTGTGGCTTGTGGGCTTTCTTTCTGTGTCGTCCCCTCCAGTATCTGTGGGAGCCCCTGAGAGTTGAGCTTTGCCTTGATTGCCTGTGTTCTCACAGTTCCCAGCATAGGGCTAGGCACACGGATGTTCACTGGCTGAGGGACTGTTCTCCTTTCTCTCTCTCTCTCTCAATGCAGCTTTTACGGGTAGCTCCTGTGAACTTCCTTTCAGCCTCTTATATTGATTTTTTAGGAAATCCACAAAGTCCCCAGATAAGAGAGAATACACAGGAAGACAAACATCAGACACAAAATAGCTAAAGGACATTTGCTTTTAGAATAGTCTAGGGTGGCTTCATTTGGCCAGATAAATGTTTTCACTTTAATGGGAAGCAAAGACTCTAGCTACACACAGACACCCAAGTCTTCCTCTAGAAAGCCAAAGGCCAAATAGGGAGCCAGAGCCAGTTCACAACCACAAGGACCTGAGATCTGGGCATCAGGGGGCTTTGGCGGCCACTCACATTGCATAGGATTTAGAGACCCTCAGCCATAAGGTGCCCCATCCCTGAGGGCCATTTCTCGGACAGCAAGTATGTGAGCTCCCACGGGCATCTCAGAGAGCCATCCCCAACCTGGACATTTCCCCCTGTGGTCTGTCTTTTCCTAACACTCTCTTGGAGAGACAGCAGCAATTCACGGTGCCCTGGAGATCAGCAAGTGAGTAAAAAAAAACCGGAAGCACGACACTCAGATCCGTTAGGGTTTGACTTCACTGTGGCCGGTTTGCTCAGGCGGCTCGCAGGAGAGGAGCAAGGTGCGAGCTCCTGAGGTAGCTCTGTTTGGTATTTCATTTATTTATTTATTTATTTATTTTTAAAGATTTTATTTATTTATTTGAGAGAGAGGCAGTGAGAGAGCATGAGCGAGGAGAAGGTCAGAGGGAGAAGCAGCCTCCCCGTGGAGCTGGGAGCCCGATGCGGGACTCGATCCCGGGTCTCCAGGATCATGACCTGAGCCGAAGGCAGTTGTCCAACCAACTGAGCCACCCAGGCATCCCTGGTATTTCATTTAAAAAAGAAAATGATGATAATGTTTTTCACTCCATTAAAAAAAAATGGACCTGCCAGTTCCTGAAAGCCAGTCTCTTGTACAGCCTTGTGTCTCCTACCTTCACTCCTCCGAGCCTCGAGATCAATTACGCCAGCTCCCTCCTCTGCCCACCCCAACCCATTTCTTATTCCTTCTTCCTCCTGGGTGCCCTAGAGGTGCTGTGGGGCCCCACTTTCCACCCTGGCTGGGCTGGAGAAACACTTCAGAAGCCTTTGTAGATGAATCTCCAGAGCTCTGTGCAAAGCCCCAGAATCAGAAAGCGGAGGCAAAGGAAGGTGCGGGTGGTGGGGGTAGAGGTGAGGGAGGGAAGTGGTCTCAGAACTTGTTTTTTGGTTTTGTTGGTTTGTTAATGATTTTAATATGACCCATCAAAACCTGCCAGAATCTGTAAATCATTGCTATAAAAGAAAGTCCTGGCTTGGGATGAACAATTGAATTAGGTGACCTTCAAAGTTTTTTTCTACACTAAGATTCTGATATTTGGTGGTTGGGATAAGACACCCAAAGATGGGTGAAAACAGGTTTTGGGGCTCGGTTCCACGACTTACTATGTGATTGTCACCAAACTGCTTAACCTCTCTGATCCTCTAATTCTCCATCTGTAAAACGGGGACAGTAACTCTACTGACCTGAGATGATGATGACGACATTTACCTGGCATTGTGCATGTCGAGGGCCTGGTACATAGCTAACTTCTCAATGCATGGCAGTTCTGATCGGTGACTTCAAATTCATTAATAAACCACTTAAATGCTCCATTTAAAGTTTTTGGTTTTGTTTTTCAATTTAAGCCAGTGCTGTACCAATTTGCTTTTGTTGTTTCCTCCCAGGGATCACCCGGACTCTTTTTTGGATGCTCCCCTAAGTTGTGCTTGCTGGGTGCCCTGCAGGAAGGGAAGGCAGGGCTTGGCAGGCGGTGGCCAGCCGTCCAGGGCGTCCCGAAGTCGAACGACTTGCTGGAATAAACCCAGAGACGGCGGACGTGGGTCTCCTGCCTTCCAAAGCTCCAGGGGCTGCAAAGGCCCACGGTAATTCAGCAGTCTCTCCTGGAGTGGGGAGTTCAGGGAAGGGAGGAGAGGCTGGGGGCGGACCCCTGGGCTGCTCCAGCCCCGGCTTCAGCCTTTTGTGTGTTTACTCATCAGAGCCTAGAAAGGAACAGTGGAAGCAATCTGGTGTTTTGATTATAATTGTTTATGTTCTTAATATTATCATCATCATCCGGATCATTTCTGTTGTTATTCTTATTTAATGTCTCAAAGACCCACAGGGCTCTCGAGGTTTACACAGTGAAAATGCCGGTTAAAGCCGTGGCTGTGCCTGAGGTCAGGCTCCTGGGTTGGCGGAGGCAGCAGAGACCGTGGGTCTCTCTCCCTCCTGCGCGGTCAGCTTCCACCGACAGCCCTTCGTCCATCTGCCAGCCCTTCCCAGAGACAATCTGTAAGTCATTTCCCGGGGACTTCAGGGAATTGCACATTTACCCTCCTGCCACTAGATGGCAGGCAACTCGATGCTCGTTTTTTCCAAGTAAGGTATTAAGGGCAGTCACAAAGGATCCCCTTCTGTGTCTAAGCATTTATTCCCTATAATAAAATCAGTAAATCTCGAGCTCCTTTCTGATTTCAAGCCCAACTTGCTTCATGTCTTCGAGGACCCCGAGCCTGCCTGCTGTAATGCTCTGCCCTTCAGGGATTCATAATCACAACCCTGATAATAGCAAACCGGTGTGCCTATGGTTTTTATAGTTTACAAAGCACTGTAGGTTTGGCAAGGCTCTTTTGCACGCAGCATCTTATTTGACAATTGAAAGTCCACAGTGAGCCTGGCCATAATGCGAGTTCATTATATTGATCAACAATGCACGTGCAGTGTCCCGCGGACCCATTTGCATGCACTTTATAAGGAAACAGTTGCTACACAAGTTCTTGGAATGAATGGCAGGATTTTAAGGTACTCGGCAAGCGACAGGCATCACTTCAGCTCGGTGTCTCTGGAACCTGAAGCGGCTCCACCATGGGGAGGTCGGCAGCTGAAAGACCAAGTTTACCGGGCTAGGGACCTTGGGTGGGTGCAGCGTTTCCCAGTCTAGCCTGATAATGCCATGCGATGGGGGGGTTTTCTCTCGTCTCCACACAGAAAGGAACCAGCTACAGCTTGTCATTTGCATACAGCCAGCATGAGTTAAGTCACCCTTGCTCTTCAGGAATAAATTAGTTCATTCAAGAAGAGAACAAATCCTGTGTGTGTGTGTATGTGCTGGGGGGTTGTTTTTCGGAGGGGTTGAGAGTGGGTAAGAGAACGGAAGTCTACTCATATGAGATTATTTTCATCTGCTCAGTTTTATAACTTGGCCTGGAAAGGTCTAATACCTTTTATTAACAGAAGAAGGTTTTCCTCCCAGTCTGAAGTTCAGAGTCTCCCCGACTTTGCACAGGTAGGTAATGACACAATGAAGAACTCATTGTTTTCTGGTGTAAATGACAAATGCCACACATTTGTTTTGGGAAATCCTCATAAAAGGCAAAAACCATTTTGGCTTGGGGAGTGAGTTTGTCCATCGATGTAATATTCCTAGCAGCGCCACTATTTAGCTGTGGATTAAAAAATCCTGATGTTCCATTAATTAAATACAGTACGTGACTCTAATGGCTTCCACATTCGAAATGCTGCTATTTACATATTGCACGTATTTTATTATAGGGCTGGAGGGAAATGAATTTTGCATAGTTTTCAAAAAACCCCAGATGGAGGTGGAGGTTACAGAACATAGCTATTTCCCTAGACTGATCGTTCACCAAGTCGCTGCCTCTCCTCGCCGCCGCTGAGCTGACCCTGTTCAATTGCCCTGGGTCCCCCACTGTCCCGAGCCTCCCGGTGCTGGCCTCCGGTACCTTTGGCAACGTGACTTGCTATTTCCGAATGCCAGTTGCGTAGCAGGTGCAAATCCTGTGATGGAATTTGCACAATGGATGGAGCAAAATCTCACCAGTTTCATTTCATCTGTGCCCCGAGCACACTTTATAAAGCAATAAAGACTGAATGTCTAAGGGCTTAAAAGAAATGTGCTGTGTTATCATCATCAATTTATGAAACTCCCACAAGGAAGCAGACATGATACAAAACATACAAATTGTACAGTTGCCGCCTCCGGAAGTGGAAACAGCGAAGAACAAAACGCTGAAATTAGGTATTACTTTCTCTCTCACCTCTTCTCGTGTGTGTGTGTGTGTGCACGTGCGTGCTCTGAGGAAAAGAGTAAGTTAAATGGGGATAAGACCGAAGGAAAAGGGACAGAGGTCCTCACTGTGTTTCACTGTGTTGCTGTGTTCCCTCTATTAGTCTCTTCCATTCTATTCTATACTCTTTCTTCTATCATTGCATCTTCTAGGAATTACTGGCCGCAGGGACCTTTTCAGTACCTACTTCCCTGTTTGTGGGGAGGACTGCAAGCTTCATCGTCCCTAAACAGACACACTCTGGATTTCAATGTGGCAGGCATTATGGAAATGGGGCTGACTGGGGCAAGTCTTGTGCAGAACACCATTCTCTAACCCCTGTACAGAGAAGCACGTTCTAAGAAGTTTGGATAAAGGGCTATGGGAACAAATAAGTCTTCCTGTCCAGGACAGCTTTAGAGGAGAGGGCCATCCTTCTTATAAGAGGTTGAAGGAGATGAGGGGATTCTGCGGGATCCTGGCAGAGAGGACGGGTGCCTGATACAATAGCAGACCCTTGTACCATCTGTTTGTGGTGATGATAAAACCTGATTGAGAACATTGGGAGTTGAACTCATGAAGTGGGTTGGGGTCTTACTTTAAATAGACCACAATGAGCCAAATCCTTTTGCTCTTAGGCAACAATAATCCAACTGAAGATGGGGTTGGAAGGAGAGGAGAGGTTTCTGGGTTTTGTTTGTAAAGGAAATGACTACAGAGGTACTAAAATATTGTGGGGAACTCAAGAACAAGGATGTAGCTAAGCCCCAGAAACAACAGGAAGCAGGGACTTGGACATCGTCAAAAACCCAGCTACCTCCCCATGGCAAGTTTCCAGCGCTCTCTCTCTCGCTCTCTCTCTCTTATTCCGTATGTGAGGAGTATATAGGTTGCTTGAAGACCTCTTTTGTTTTTCTCATCCACAAGATGAGAAACATGGTAGCAGGAATGCCTGGCTTTCCATCTTACCATCCAGGAACCCCAAAATAGATGAACTTCTGTTTTTTTCAATTTCCATGTCAGTCTTCCCAGGAAAGAATTTGGATGGACCCAGGTCATATCAGGTACCCTCTATGGAACAGTCTGCTAAGGCAATGTTTGAACCGGCTGGGAGAAAAGAGTGGCACCAAGCAGACAGTCCCATTGGCTCCCAATCCGCTGCGACTCCATTCTCAAACAACAGAAATAATGTCAGTTTCAAAAAAAAAAAAAAAAGAAAAGAAATAGTGTCAGTTTCAAGCAGGCACAACATGGTCTGACTCAGTCCGCTCCCAGAGAGAGAAACCACAACTCTGTTGGAATTCATTATGGCATCTCATAACTTCGTTGCCAGGAAGTGCTTCCTTTTACCTGACTCTCTGTACTCTAAATTGCCCTGAGAGAACAAAAAATATTCACCTCACGACCACAGACCCAAAAACAGCTGCTAAGTGTTCTTATCATCTGTCCTCTGTAATCAAGAGACAGCCAATAACAAGCCTCCTGCTAGGTTATAGGGTTTTCACAGAGAATGAGATCCAATCTATGCTCACAAGGAGTTTTGAAGTCTGGTGTCTAGGAAGACAACAAAGAAAAATCAACCCCCAACCAATGAGAGCGTTTGGGTGGAACCATTGGGAAGAACTCACACACCTGCTTCTCCACCTCAACTCCCAGGGGCTTATGAGCTAGTTGAGAGTTTGGAGGAACCTGGTAAGCCTGAATGGAGAGCCCCTCTCCACACACAGGTGCTTAGTCCTGTCACCAGGGAAGCTCCCTTGAGCTCAAAGCCTGTGGGGCCCTGACAAGGGGAGAGCCCAGGGCTGCTGGTGAAGCAGGGTCCAGCACACTTCCTGGATGTTCTTTGCCCAAAGAAGGATGGTACCTTAAATCTGCATGGCCCACAACCGACCCTCAGCACTTCCTGAAAGGGTGGGCAGCCTCAACAGTAGGACACTGTAGGAAGGGAAAGAGGTAGACAATTCTTCCTGGGCGTTAGGGGACCAGACTTAGAATGGCCGTGATAGGCCAAATCCACTGAAAACCAGAGCCAAGAAAGAAAATCCCTGAGCATCTGGATGGGACTGCGGTGCGCTTGGGTGGCACACGCATGAGGCTATGTGGCTTGGTGCCTCTGCCATCCCTAGGGACAACGCGGTTCTGGGGATACATATCCCAGCAGCCCAAACCTCGACTCTAACCCTCACCTCTGAGATGAGTAGAAAGCAAAATTCTCCCTTATAAAAGGGTGAGAGATGGGGGCGGGATTTGGCACTACTTTCCAGCCAAAACTGGAATCTGAGAGCTTTGTTCTGGCCGAGGCCAGCCCCTGGCTCGAGCAGGGCTGGGGGGCGGCCGCGGCTGGCTCGCTCAAAGTGAGCTCGGCGCGCCCTCTCGTGGCCGCTGTGCTCACCGCACGTCTCGGGAAGCAGCTGGCCACCCCATACAAATGGACTCCGCGTAGTTAAGCTGTCAGGTCTAATGTATTTATTTGACTCTCTGCTGTTAAAATGATTTCTCTACAGCACTGTGGTTATTTACGACTATTGTCAGTACAAGGCGATGAGAAGGCAGCAGCAGAACAAAACAACAACAGCTGAAGGCAAGGTTCTGTCTGGGAGGGCTGGGGGCTTGGTCACAGGCTTTCCTGCGGTTGAAGAGGCTGTTTGTTTCCTTAATCTGCAGCGGGGGCTTCTGAGCGCGCTCATCCATAATGCAGAGCACACTGCCCTCAGTCCTCAGCCCAGCGGGCAGAGCAACCGGTGGAGGCAGCGCTGGCCTGGGGAGGGCAGCCCCAGCCCTCTTCTGCAGGAAGTATCTTCATAGAGACCCACTGAATGGGTCCAGACCATTTCAGATGTCCAGGGTCCAGACCAGCTCTTCCTGATTCAGATAAGGGCAAGCCCTTAGACGCCTGGATGGCGTGTGGTTGCTCTACCATCTTCTACCATCTACTTTACTTCTACTTTCTCAAGATGTGGTACCCAAATTGGCAGCATCCACACCACCTGGGAACCTGTTAGGAATGCAAATTCTCAAGTCCCACCCCTGAACAAGAGAGTGAAGATCTGGAGAGAGAGAAGGAGCCCTCTGTGTCTTAACAAGCCCTCCAAGAGGTTCTGGTGCATGTTCGAGGTTGAGAACCTCTGGCTTGGTCATTTAACCCTGGAGGTAAACCTTGCAATGTGTTTAGGGAGGTCAGTGGCCCAGTGCTCCTATAGCCCACTCCCCCCACTCCCAGGCCCTCCTCCTTCTTGGAAAGGCTCCTGGAGTCCAGCATGTAAGCCCATGGGCTGTGAGGCAGGGCACAGTAGTGGTTACTGACACGGGCCCTGCAGTCTGTGCTCAGAACCACCTTTGTGACCTTAGAGAAATTAATCTTTATGAAATAAACATACTAATGATAGCCTTATACGGTTGTTATAAGAACTGAAAGAGTTAATACGGTAAAGCTCTTGGAAGAGTGGCTGGCATACAGTAAGTGTTCATAAATGCTAACGATTATTATGTTCTGTACTGTTGGCTTTCACGTCCATCTGCTCCCGTGCCAGCCATCACTCACTTGTGGTCTGTGGATAGATCACTTGTTGTCAGAAGACCTGTGTTTATATATGGACTTTGCTGCTTATAAGCTACAGCCCTTGGAGCAAACCACTTACGTTCTCTGTGCCTCAAATTTCTCATCTAAAAATCAATACCTACCTCAAGTTTTCATATAAATTATCCTATTTACTCCTTTGCTCTGGGAAGAACAGGTCTGTCTCTATGCCCATTATACGAATAAAACAAGCAAGATTCAGAGAGGTCAAGTCATGTGCCCAAGGTCACACAGGGAGTGGGAGATGGACTCAAGACAGGAATCCGTTTCCTCTGACTCCAGTCTAATGAATTTGTATGAGATCATGCATGTGAGGGGCCCATACATATGATAGTTAATTACTGTTATTTTGGAAGAGCGATCAGAAGAAAAGCATCCTATTTTTCTGAATATGAATGCAGGAAATTAAAATAACAAACCATAAAGTCTTTCTGGGGGAAAAAAAGAAAAGAAAAGAAAAGAAAAAGAAATCAGCACCTAAAAAGCAATAAAGCAAAATAAAACAGGAACCAGAGCACAACATTTGGGGATCAAGATCGAGGGTAAATCGCAGAATGAAATGGAGAAGCGATACAAACATTTTCCCCCTTTTCGGGAGATGTGTCTGTGTTCATGAAAGGTGTGGGATTGACAGCGGGAGCTGGCGGTCTATTTATCCGGGGACAGGCATGCACGGCTGTCTGTTTAGCATTTATATAGTGCTTGTCTCCTCCACACCATCTAGTGCGAATGAGGAGCGTGGTGGAAGGGTCATCGCGGGGGTGTGAAGGGGTAGAGAGAAGCAGCTGGGGGGCAGAACAAGGGGCATCCTATGATGACTGGAGGGTCTCTGGAACCCCCTCAGTGCACCCCGAGTGAGGATGAGACCCAGGATGGTTTGCCTGCACAGCTCTTAGCAGGGGATCCCGCAGATGGAGCCCAGGAGGCAAGAGCTCTCAAAATGCTCCTACTGGGAGGAAAGCTGTCTCCCCTCCACCCCAGGGAGGGGGGAATGGAAAGAAACCCCCTACAGCCTTCTCCCTGGTGGACCACCTTAAACATTGCTTCTACCCCCAAACCTTTTCCCCAGGAAACTTCCACCAGACCCCTTCTCTCCCTGAATCCGTCCTGTTTCTCTTCCTGTCATCCAGCCCTGCTCCTCCCTTGCAGTCTCATTCCCTGGGCCCCCGGATGGCCGTCCCCACTTCAGTTGTACTGGGATGTGGTGGCTAGACTGGGACACCTATAAATGAGGACCTAGCCCCCAATTCTGGTCCAGTTCCTAAGAACCAGCCTCTTCACTTGCCATGCCTGGGGTGCCCCTGCAGAATGGGACAGGGTGCCTTTGACCATGGAAATTTGTGAAACACCTGTAATGTGTCTCCATGAGCTGTTCTTTCTTAACTTTTCCAGTGGTCTAAGGAATCTTTCTGCCCTGAGGGAATTTTTCCACAGACGGAACGCAAAGAAAGAGTAAAGAGCCAGCATCAGAAGCAGGAATTTGTATCCAGACAAATGGGGTTATTGTCTTGGGATGTGATGTTTAAAAATTTCTTAAGGTCCCTTTTACTTTAGCATGAATGCGGCCCAGGAGACCCACCTCAGGGCCTCACTGGTCCAAGATGGCCACACCCTGAGACTCTGCTCTAGGGGCCCAGGGTTACCTCCCAGAAGGGCCAGGAAATGGCGAGAAAAAGAAGGCAGAGAGAGGTAGGAGAGGAAAGCTTTGGCTAAAAAGGAGTACATGTATTTGCCCTCATTGTTCTGCTCACTTACCTGCAAGGGGTCTGTCCCTGGAGGACGCTTCCCAGGCTGCCCTGTGGTCACAGCCACGTCCACACAGCCCTGGTGAGGCAGCGTGGGGAGGCACAAACTCTCCTGCAGCTGAGCTTCCCTGGGTCTTCTTGACTTTCGCTGCACAAACTCTCCTGCTGCTGAGCTTCCCTGGGCCTTCTTGACTTTCGCTGACCGAGGCGGGACCCGGAAGCATCACCACGGTGGTGGAGAAGGCAGTGGAGCTGAAATCCAGAAAGCCCACCGTGGGCATCACTGTGACAAGGGGAGAGTGGGGTGTAATATGGTGACGCGGATGTGTAAAAAGAGACCCGTGTTTGGTCTTCCTCCTGGTTCCGGGCTGCCAGCTCCTAGAACTATTGGAATTTCCCCAGATGAGGTGTCTTTTATTGTGTTAATGAGGCATCTTTGGGCAAGCCCCTGGTTACCCTAAGGAGGGGGGCTGCTTGCCCCCTGTGAGAAGGTGGGAACCTTTCCAAGTCCTGGGAGGGGAGAGGGCTCCCGAGGTTGAATCAGTGACCAATAAGCAATGATTGAACCAATTGTGAGTAGGTAGTGAAGCCTCCACAAAAACCCAAAGGGAAAGGGTTCCAAGACCTTCCGGGTTGGTGACCACATGGAGATACAGGGGAGACTGAGTAATTGTCCCCCAATTCTGAGCATTAACTTCATGGAGTGTTTAAATTTACAAAATGAAGCGTGTTGAAACCATGGAAGATTCAACAGTAATCTCTGTCACCGCTCAGAGGCGGGACTTGGAAAGAAGAGCAGATAAGACCGACCACGGCGGTCTCTGAGTCATAGATAAGGAATCCCTATTCATCAGCAGCTCTGACAGACGCTGTGTGGTCCACTTCACCCTCCTGCTGTGCGGAGCTACTCCCCCCCACCCCGGGGGGAGCCTTCAACCTGTCCCTCTCCATCAGCCCACCCACAGAATCCTAATCCCGGGGCATCTTCTCCAGGAGGTGCCTCTGAGTTCTCCAGCCTTCCTCGCCGGCCCCTTCCAGCTTCCCTTCCTTCACCTGTGTGCCCATTTGTGAAGCTCAGACCAGATGCTCCCGGGCGTCAGACACTTGGGGACACAAACGTGCCTAAGGCACAAGGTGTTTGCTGATGAGGAGAAACGTCCCCAAAGTCTCACAGCATCTCGAGACTTAGGTAATGAGAGTTTATGTCCACAGGGTTGCTCGTGCTTTGCACAAGGTTGATCCTTAAAAAACACCGGTTCAATGAAGGAAGGACAACTCGATCTTGGATTCCTTCCCGGTTTGGTCCCCCAGGCGCGCTGTGCAGAGCTGTCCAGGCACATTTCCTCCAGGGCGGGGCTTGCAAAACCTCTGAATGGCTTCTTGAGGTCCAGTGGGCACTACCAAGTACTTCTGTCAGCGTCCCAGGGTCACACCAGATGCTATTGTATGGGGAGCCACCACAGCATCAAATCACAGGTTCGATGGCTTGGAACCTCTGCCTTTCAACTGAGGATTTTTTTTTTCCCCTTTGGTTGTTTCTCCGCTCAGAGGAACCATAAAGAGAAAGACACAGTTCACATGATTCCTCTCTGGTCTTCGCAGATAAGTCCACCCTGCACCACTAAGACCTATCGAGTCATCCTTTGGGGAAACAGACATATCTTCATTTCTCTTCTTCTTCCTTATCCTGTTGCCACCAAATAGGACCAGTCTTCACCGTGCCCCCCCACCCCCACCCCCGCCCCGCCAAGCATCCTCAGGGCTCTCCAGCCTCCTGTTCAGGTAAGACTCGCCCCACCCCGATGTGCACTCTCCCTTCCAGTTCACTGGTCGCTAATCTCTTGTTTCCTGATAGAGCAGGGCCCCACCTTGCGTAAACATGTCCTAAGCAGTGACTGGACAATTCAGCACATTTACCCTTTGTGTAATATGTCTGGTTTGAGTTGCCCCACTTGGAATTCAAGCACCTGTGAACTCAGCCACCTCTGGCCTCACGGCTTTGGAGCGAACCCTTGTAATCCAGGGCCTGGGACATCCCGTTGCATCTGGCAGAGGCCGGGATGTTTCGGAGCTTGGGCTGGGTGAGTGTCTCATCCGGGCACCCTCCACGTTTGCCCCGCCCCACTCTGTCTTTATCCATCTTAATTCCACCTGTGCTTTCATTGACCTGCAAAGCCTCTTACTCAGTGTCCATGCTGCGAAGTCCAGTCCACTTCTAAGGAGCTCTCTGATGACGCCAGTCTTGGAGGGCTGGTTCCCGATGGCCTGCGACGCTCTCCATCGCCTCCGCGGGCTTGTGTCTCTCGCTGTTTCACTTGCTGGTCAGGTCGTGTTACCCCCGCTATGGTGAAGGTTCCCTGAAGCCGGGACTATTCCAGTCTCGTTTTAAATCCTCTTTTTAAACACGTTACCCTACTGCACTGCCCTTACGCATCACAGGACAGCCACACTGACCCCCCCCCTTAATGGCACAGCTCCAAGTACACAGCAGGTGTCAACATATAAGGATACATTGTTGATTTCTCTCTCGTTAATTCCTGAGGCCAGCTCCTAGCAAATTTTCCAAGTGCCTCACTCCTCTAAGAGCGGGACTCCGGGCATCTAGGGGGTGGGAGCAAGGGGAGGGCTAAGTGCCACAGCCCCTTTAGAAAGACTCTCTTCCCTCTACCCTGACCGCATCAAATTCTCCTTCAGTTTCTAGCAGGGAAAACATAGGGAAGGATGAGGAGGGGGAAGGGGAGCATGCTGGGGAGTCCCGGTCTTCCAACTGACACAGGTAGGAAAGTTCCTGGCATTGTCACATGGACATGCGTGGCAGGAAGGGCACGCCCAACAGAAATGCTGTCACTGTGAGGAACAGCTGGCAGCCAGGACCGGCTCAGGGCACACGGGCCAGCCAGTGGTGGGAAAGAGGGGGCTGGGTGTGAAAGGAAATGAACCCACCCTGGGACCCCATCATTAAGTGAAAGTGACCTAAGAATATCCCTACCAAAAGGCTTAAATTCCATTGACAGTTGGTATATGGATGTTTTTTTGCAGTTCTAGAGAGTTAGAGTTCATATAAAAATCGCATTCTCTTCGCATGCTTCCGGGTCACAGGCAGGGACAAACGCGAGATAACACGTCTCCCCTCTGGGGAGTTTTCTTTATCAGAGATCATGTTTGATCTGTCAAAGAAAAGAATTGGTAACGGTGGGAGTTCAGGCTTCAGCCAGGCAGACTGAGGAGGAAGCGAGTCCTTCTACGGCCCTGAACCTTGAGGCACCTTCTTCCTGCCCCGCAGTAGGAGTGTCTACAGCAACACCTAGAGGTCTGGTCTGCCCCTCCCTGGATGTTTTTTTGTTGCTTTTCTTCCCCCTAAAGATCTATTCATTTATTTGAGAGAAGGGGCGGGGAAAGGGCAGAGGGGAAGGAGAGAGTCTCAAGCAGGCTCCGTGCTGAGTGCACAGCCCGATGTGGAGCCTGGTCTGGCAAGCCCTGAGATCACCTCCTGAGCCGAAACCAAGAGTCAGATGCTTAGCTGACTGTGCCACCCTGGTGCCCCGCACGGGAAGTTTTTATTCCTCTTCTGTGTGCATTCATAGATTACCACATGCAAAGCTGGGCGAGTCATAGACTCCCCAGCTAGAGGGGAGCTCTCGCTAAGGAAAGACTTAGTTGTAGAGCCGACACAGGACTAACAGTTATCACAGCTACTGCATTTGCAAACCAACCACGGGCTCACTGTCTTAGACTCTAAGCATATGTTCCCATCTATCCCGCAGAAAGGTATCATTAGTTCCAATGTACAGATGAGGAAACTGAGGCTCAGAGAGGCTAAGTAACTTTTGCAAGGTCCTATCAGCAGTGAAGGAGGGCCTCAGGCTTGTGAGCTGTCTGTTGCCTGCAAATCCTGAAGTCCTCATTGCACTCTGTGGCCACAAGAGTCCTTTCAGAAGGAGGATTGGAAGAGCACTGAAAGGCTCACCCTTGTAGCCTGCAGCTTCTCCCACATTTCTCTCCTCCAAGCAGCAGAGCTTGGAGCCCACATACTGACTCTTCCCACCAAGGAAACACTGGCAAAGATTATTTTTTGTTAAAGTGCATATATATTTTTGGAAATGTTCTAGAGCATAAGTATATAAAAGGCTGGGTCAGACAGTGCCTGGGGCCATGGGTAGGGAGGAGACCCGGCACTCCAAAGAGAGCTGGAGCAGCAACTTCAAAGAGGGTTTGATATTTTTTCCCCTGATTTTGATCTTAAAAATGTCTGGAGCCCCAGACGGCCACCGGCAGCTTTGGCCAATGGGGGCTCCCACCCCCACGACCTCACTGCCTGACTGCAAAGGCTTCTAGTTAACAGGACTCTTTTGTGTGGTGGAAAGCCAGTGAGCATGAGAGACAGAAAAACGCTGGGGTTGACAGAGACAGCTGGTTGCTGCAGTAAGGCTTCAGAATTGTCAAAGGAACGACACAGTGGAGACAGCGAGAATGCTTAAGGCTCTCTGTGTGATGCGGGAAGCATGCTCCTTTGGCTGGCCCGGACACTGAAGGAATTTCAGTGCAATGCCTGGGCCCCTTGTCTTCCTCCTGGACCAAGAAAATAGACAACCCAGCCCTTCATCTCCTGATTTCTCAACCTCTCCATCCTTGACCGGTGACAAGATGGCATTGATGAGGTCCCAGAGGAGTCTGGCTCCTCAAGGGTGACATTTTTTTCCCCCCTCTTTTCTGAGTAGTTTTTTTTAAGGAGTGGAGACAACGGAAGTAGACATCATTGTTATCCAGCCACCATCTGATCACACCGTTCACATCTGAGCGACAGACGAAAGACATGAGTAATGCTCTCTGTGTGATGCCGTTGGGCACTCAGGCCAAGGCGTGTACTCAGCCCCAGGTACCGCGAACAGCTGGGCAGCCAGCCATGCTGTGGGGTTTCCAGGGTACTGGGTGGGGCATACTTCTTCCCGGGGATCTCACCCTCCTGCTGCCTCTCGCACCCCTATATGGAAAATACTTCTGTTCTGCCCAGGTTTGAGAACCAACACCAACATCAACATTCACTGTAGAAATTGGCATCCGGCTCCTACAGCCCAGAGAAACATCTGCCCTAGGGATCCTGATCCTGGTTATTAGTTTCTTTTCTCTCTAAACTGTCCACACACACACACACACACACACCAGCCCTCAATCATATCCACTCTTCTCTGGCACAAGGTTGACTAAATATCTAAGAAATGCCCTGACCTTTCACCACCAGCTAAATGTCTTCAGATGTTGCCACTTTGATTATAATCCCTGCCTTCTCTTCCTATTATCTCAAACGCCAACCCCAGGAGACACATTAAATACATAATGCATTTTGACTTGCATCTGGGCTATGCTGTCTGGGGTGGGGAGGTTACAGGAGAAGCATATGCCTCCTTCTTAAAATTCAATTATTCAAATCCAATTTCTTCTCTTGCTCCCAGTCCTCACCAGCATGCAGTCTGGGACTTTCCATCAGATCACTCAGACTGCCAGTGCTGGAGCCAGGAGCCCCTGGCTTCTGTCCAATTCCATTCAGCTGTCCTTTGTTGTGGTGGTGGTGGTTGTTTTGATGCACTGTGTTGGGCACTGGGGGCCCAGAGGTGTAGGAGACAGAGTAGAAACTCTTAAGAAGTTCTTGTCCCAATAGACAGAGAGACATATGCATTTAACCCCCATGACACATAACGAGGGCAATTTTAGCATAAAAGATAAAGCAATATGAAAGTGCAGAGGAGAAAGCAATTAATGATTTCTGCGGTGGGAGTAAAGGATCAGTCAGATAAGATCTTCTATCTGCAGTATGGGTGATGACACATTCTATGCTCACAGGAAATAGAGATTAGAGCCAACAAAAGCAGTATTAGGGTGCCGAGGATTGTTCTGAACTCCAGGGCAAAGGTGGGGCTTGGGGTGAGTATGGTAAGGGCAGAAAAATAACCCTGTGGCTACAAGTCACTGCTCTCCTTTCTCTGAACCACTGCTCAGCCCATGCTTTTCCTCTTGCTTGTGCATCCATCCATGGACCTCACCCCTCTTTACCACCCCAAACCCCATTCATCCTTCAAAGCTCCAGTCCCTCCTTTTCAGATTCTTCACCCCTTCCAGAACTAAGGACTCTTCTTCTGTCCCTTTGTTTCTGTGCTTGTCATGTGCTCCCATAAAAGTTTTTGGCTCACTTTCCAAGACCTTCATCAGTGACAGCCTTATGCTGTAGTATGTATATGTCTTGAGAGCAGAGAGCCTGTAGTGTTCATATTTGCACCCTTGCAGCAAGCCACAAGTGCTTAGTACATGGTGGACAATAAATAGATACCCTTTGTGTTGAAAAGTCAGTGGCAGATAATAAACCCCAGTGGAAAATATATGATGAGATACTAAGTATGGTTTTGGGAAAATGATAATGAGAAGTATTTACCACTTTTCTGAGCTATAGAAATCTTTGTCCAACTACCTGTTCAAAATCCTCTTGGGTACCTTAAAGGGACCTCCCACTGAACTCATTAACATCTCTGGGAGCACATCAAATTTCCAGTTGTCCCTATTTCTACAAAGGGTACTATGGTCCGCATGATTCTACTGGACAGAAAGCTGGTGTAACTTTTGGTACCTCTCTCCCTCATGGATCCTGTTACATCCCTTGGTTTTATTTCCCAACTGTCTCTTCATCTCCATCTGTAGAGCCACTACCCTGTTCCAAGTGGTCATTAGCTTTCTCCTGGAATGCTGTGACAGCTTGCACTGGGCTCTTGGGTCTCCCTCAGCCCTCTCCAACCCACTCCATGGTCCAAGTTTCCACACACCACCCTTCAATCATTTCCCATTGCTCTGAGTTGAAAGACTGATATGTCTCCAGATTTCAAGGCCTTGCATGGTCTTGTCCAGCAGGAAGCAAACTTTACCTTTTTATAGAGCACTCATGGTAATTATTTGAGACTTTGTAGACCATGTGATAACTGTGGAAATGACTCAACTCTGCTATTGTAACAAGAAAGCCACCCGTAGACAATATGGAACAACAAAAACAAAGCAAGCACACCTGTGTTTCAATAAAACTTTATTTATGAAAACAAATAGTAGGTGGGATTTGGATTTGGCAGGCAAGCCATAGTTTGCTGCCCCTGCCTTGTCCAAAATTACCACTCTAGCTTCATCTCCCTTCACTATCCCCTCTGCTCTCTGCACTGACCTGACCCAAGACATTGCTGTCTACGCTCCTCCCAGAGGACTTTGCTCAGGGTGGCCCTCCTCTGTCTTCAATGCTTCTGATCTCTTTCCCCATCCTTCTTTACCAACTTTGCCCTCTTCTTTCCAATCTCAGCAAGATATCACTTCTTCAGGGGGACTCTTCTTGATTTTCCAGCTAAGTCATGTCCATAGCTCAATGCTTTAAAAAGGTCCTTCCTTTCCCTCATAGGCTCTTCACAGTTTGTAAATACAAATGTATTCACACGATTGTTTAACATCTGATCCCTCCTCCTTGGCTGTAAGTTTCATGAAGGCAAGTCCCCATCTCGCTCACCATTAGCCCCAGTATGTTCCTAATACAGTGCCTGGCACACGGGTGGCTTTGTTGATGAAGGAATAAACTGATGAGAAAATGCCAAAGACAGAATGCATGGATACAAACCATAACTGAAGAACTGACTGAGGTTGCCATATTAAGGTGAAAATTGTAAATTGCTACAAACTTTCTTTTTTTTTTTTTAAATATTTTATTTATTTATTTGTCAGAGACAGAGGGAGAGAGAGCAAGTGAGCACAGGCAGACAGAGTTGCAGGCAGAGGCAGAGGGAGAAGCAGGCTCCCCTCGGAGCAAGGAGCCCGATGTGGGACTCGATCCCAGGACACTGGGATCATGACGTGAGCCGAAGGCAGCTGCTTAACCAACTGAGCCACCCAGGTGTCCCTGCTACAAACTTTCTAAAGAACAATGTGCCATAATATCTCAAAACCTTTAAAAATGGACTTATCATTTGACTTAGCAATCCCACTTTTTGGAATTGACTTCAAGAAATAACCATGGATGTATATAAATATTTATGTATAAAAATTTTCATCATACTATGAGAATCAACTAATTGTGAACACACTGAAACCATCTAAATGTCTAAAAAATAATAGGAGATAAATGGAATAAATTCATCAATGGAAACCGTTTCAATGCAGCTGTTAGTAATAATCTTTTAAAATCATATTTAGAGGGGAGGGCAATGGAGGGATAGGTGAGCCTGGTGGTGGTTATTAAGGAGGGCACATATTGCATGGAACATTGGGTATGGTGCAAAACAATGAATCTTGGAACACTGAAAAAATAAAATAAAAAAATAAAATAAAATCACATTTAATGACTTGAAAAATGATCACAATATATGGTTTGGTCAGGGCTGGCTATAAAATTTGCACAGCCCAGTAGATGATGAAAATGTGGGGTAGATAAGCAGGATAAAAGTAAGTTTCTTTTCTCCAGTTGTCTTTCAATTGAGTTGGCATGGCATTTTTTGCTATTTAGTGTGGTCCTAGGTTTAAAAAAATTAAAAATTTAAATTATTACATGAATTTTACCATTCATCTTTCTGTTGTACAATGTGAGTTTAAAATGCAAATAATAAAACCATTTAGCTCTATGGCAAAATTACCAAAATTATACAATTCATATTTTAAAGTTCACATGCACATGTATTTCTTTCTTGCCAAAAGTGTGGAAATGCTGTGCAAAATGAACCCAACTGTTTTTATTTCACTTCTTGATACATGCACAAGCCACCAACACTCTACTTTTAGCTTACTGATGAGTAAGGAAGGACTGAAATAAAAAAGAACTAGGGGTTGCCCTATCTTTTCCCTTTCCTTCAATGTCCTCATTTTTGGCACAAGTGACTGGCTAACAGAGGGGAGGAGCATGAGTGGGAAGGATGACAAGGTTTCTTGGTCATTCATGTTTCTTAGAACACCATTGTCTTCTTTCCCCATTAGAAGTAAGTTCTGGTACAGATGGAAAGCATGACCTCTCACGACTGTCAGCATTCTTACTCACTCGCTCAGAATGTAACACCCTTACCTAGAACTTGGTGTCAGTATCAAGAAAGACCCATGAATTTTGGATCTGCAACAATCCTGTGCTCATGGGGCACCGTGAAGATGGGGCAGCAAGAACAAGGAGTCACCCATATTGTACAGATCTCCTGTGCTCCCAAGCACTTCCCAGGGAACTTCACTTACAAAACACAAGTTCAAAGATAAAATTATTACAAATCTCATGATGGCAACGGCAGAACATGAAACCAACCATAGGCGACACGTTCATGAAGTCAGCCCTGCACTCAGTGGAATTTGATCTCATTTTTGTTTTGAAAAACCACACACACACACACACACACACACATGCACACATACTCATGCGCACATACACGTGTGCTCACATACATACACTCACATGAATATGTGGAAATTTTGAAAGGACTGAAAAGATATACACAGAAATAACAATATTAGCTATCTGCAGGTCTTATGAGTAATTTCTATTTTTTGCTTGGTGTTCTGCTGTGTTTTCTCCAGTAAACACATACTATATTTGTAATAATAAAAAACAGTATGGTTATAAGAGTGCTGTTGTGGAAATCAACCCTTTATGTAGCCACAGCGAGAAGAATGTCAGATGGGCTCACAGGCCCTCCACAATGCACATTCTCAAGGCAGCAGCCAATATCATTTCACCACTTGGAAGCGTTCTTTTTCCCATTCCCACCAGGATGGGGAGAGGGTGCCAGATGGCAGAATGGCTTTGTAGTCCCTTTAAGATAGCTTCATCTATTGTTGGTACAGTTTAAGCACTCAAAATTGTGTCACCTTCTAGTCTTTGCCAATAATGTCATCATTTGATATGGAAACGATGCATACTATTAAAATGGTAATTTGATTTTTAAATATGCTTCGGCAGCCAGCTTGCTCTGACTGAAGTATTTATCTCGCTTTTCTAAACCCTTTCTTCTTGAGCCATAGTACGAGAGCAGCAAGAATTAGGTTCAAGTGTGTGCTGTATCTTCTCGATCCTTCTTTGCTTCCCCTCCCATCCACTGCCCATCTCTCTTGCTGGGTGGGATGGGTCTGGCAAGGATTCCCAGCCTAGAGGCTGTCAGGAAGTGAACTCTGGTCGCTTAATTTCACTACCTGGAACACTGCCTTATTCATCATTTCTATCAAACACTGTCCACACAGCCTGGAATATAGTAAGTGCTCAGGAAATATCTTTTGAATGAATAATTGTCACATGGTGGCATAAGTGAATGAAGTGAGTGATTCACTCAGGTAGTATTTTTAATTAAAAGTTATCCCTTCTTCCCAGCTGGCAGAACTGACTTTAACTAAGGAGGAAATAGAAAGCAATGGTAGTGTGTGACCACAGGCCAAACATTCAGTCCAAAAATTTGCTACCAAGGTGCTTAGAACTTCACCAAAGAGATTCATTCCTTTGAGTTAAATCACCTATTTTTTAAAAGTAAACAAAGAGCACTTAAATTTTTTTCCAGATTTATTGAGATATAATTGACCTATAAAACTGTGCAAGTTTCAGGTATAAAAGGGGCAATATGCTGATTTGATACACTTATGTACTGCAAAATGATGACCGTGGTAGTGTCACCTAACGCCTCCATCCCATCACATACTTAGCATTTCTTTTTTGTGGTGAGAACATTTAAAGATCTACTGCCTTGGCAGCTTTTAAGTATATAATACAGTTTTATTAATATAGTTGCCATGCTGTGCATTGGATCCCCAGAACTTATTTGTCTTATCACTGCAAGTTTGCACTTTCTAACCATTATCTCCCTATCTCTCCAACCCCGAGCCCCTGGCAACCACCAATTTTAGTCTCTGTATGTGCCACTTTTTTAGAGTCCGTATATACATGAAATCCTACAGTAATTTCCTTTCTCTGACTTATTTCACTTAGCTCTCAAGGCTCATTCATGATGTCACAAAAAGCAGGATTTCCTTCTTTTATATGGAGGGATGATATTCCATTGTCTCTATATATTATATTTTCATTCATTCACAGACCAACAGACAGATGGTTGTTTCCATATTTTGGCTACTTTCAATAGTGATGGGGGCTGCATGTATCTCTTCAAATTAGTGGTTTTTTTTTTTTTCAGATAAAGACCCAGACATGGAATTGTTGGATCATATGGTAGCTCTAGCTTTGATTTTTGAGGAACCTCCATACTGTTTTCTAAGGTGGTTATAACCAGTTTACATACTCACCAGCAGTGCACAAGAGTTGCCTCTTCTCCACATTTGGGTTCAAAAATTTGGATTCAGTCATTTCTGAAACCTCCTTTTAAAATCCAAAAAGTCAGGAGAGGATAACATATTAACCTTTATTCTTCAGTGTAATTTGGCCTATCAGTTAACCAGCATTCACCTAGGAAAGTAGAGAGCTGGTGTTTGGATGGGAAGCAGGAATCAGGCATCCAATACAGTACCATAGAGGAGGGTCCAGGATAACAGAAGGGTAGCATGAGTGTGCTGGGGCTCAAGAGAAAGGGGGGGAGGGGTGCCTGCGTGGCTAAGTCGGTTAAGTGTCTGACTCTTGGTTTCAGCTCAGGTCATGATCTCATGTGTTGTGGGATCAAGCCCCACTGTGGGCTCTGTGCTCAGCGAGGTGGGGGAGGGGTCTGCTGGAGATTCTCTCTCTTTCTCTCCCTCTGCCCAATCTCTGCTTGTGCTCTCTCTCTGTCTCAAATAAATAAAGAAATCTTAAAAAAAAAAAAAAAAACACAGAGGAGGTGGGCTCCTGGGTGGCTCAGTTGGTCAAGCATCTGACTTTTGATTTCAGCTCAGGTCTTGATCTTGGGGTCCTGGGATCAAGCCAGGCATCTGACTCCTCGCTCAGTAGAGAGTCTGGTTATCTCCTTCTCTGCCCTTCCCCCAACTCATGCTTGCTCTCTCTCAAATAAATAAATAAATCTTAAAAGAGAGAGAGAGAAAGGGGAAGTGAATAGGGGCCCTACAAGGAAAGAAAAAAGAAAGAAAAGGAGATTGAATAAATTTAAATAAATTTCACCTTTTTCAAACTTTCCCTTGGATGGACTCCTCTCTCATTCTTCTTTTTTTTTAAGACATTACTTAAAAAAAAAAAGAATCTTTTTTTTTTTAAAGAAAAAAAAGGATAAAAGTAAGTTTCTTTTCTCCAGTTGTCTTTCTCAACTGAGGCTTGAACTTACAACCCCAGGTTCAAAAATCAAAGTTCTTTCAACTGAGTCAGCCAGGCACCCCCTGACTCTTTCTATTGATCATTTTTCAGCGATGCCCTGACATTATCTGGACACTCACCTAGATCCTAGCCTCTCAAGTGAACGTATCCCCATTTACTCTATGCTCAGTGTCTGGCAGGGCTGGAGGAGGGTTTGGTGATGGGGTGCTTAAAGAAGATTTAACCCCACCATTGAAATGGAGTCTCGGTAACTGAACCAGGTGCCCCAGAATGGAATTAAGTTCCAGGTCTGACTCCAGTGATTTCTAGAATAAAACATGAAGGAGAATGGGACAAAATGGAAGAGAACCAAATGAAATGGATTGGAATTGGAAGGAGTGTTGTTGAATTTTTATCCAGAGAATATATAACTTCAGTCATGTAAGAATTAAGTATCTCTGAGATTAAATCTTAGAGAGGACTCAAACGTTTAAGGAAAAAAGAGGAATAAGCTGTCTAATACATTTAGGTTCAGGAAAATCTAAGTTATTAATAGGTATTGGCCATGTGGAGATTAAATAATGTTACTCTCATTCACTTTGTGTTTGTTTAATGCGGAAATTGGCTGCACAGCATTACTAAGGCTTCATGATACTGAGATGTCTGAATTCCAAGAAATAAGTCACCCAATCTCTTCAAGTCTATGGCCCTGCCAAGCCTAGTTCATCATCTGAAGTCCGAAGAGATGGAAAAAGAAAATGAGAAGAATAAAAACAAGATATAATTTTCTCCCTTGTTGAATCATGAAAAGGTTGCTTTACTCGTCTTCCTTCCCACACTGTGAGCCTTCCGGGAGGACTAAGAAATTTCCAACCTGCTTACCCAAATCATTATCAGAATAGATTAGAGCCAGGCATCTTGCATGCAAATAGACCAACTTGATAAAAAAAAAAAAATTGGAATTTAGATAACAATAAATAAACTGGATGGAAGGCTAATTTCTGTGCCTTGCCCTTGCACCAGAGGAGTTGAAACTCAGACAGTATTATTGAACTGCTCAGGGCCCCTCTGTCCTGTAGGACCTCTTACACAGGACTCCTCTATCTCTCTCACCTCTCCTCCACACACAAATGCACCTGCCACAGCACACATGCTCTGGCTACTTGAAGCTAATGGTTTTCATCACCCCACAGATGTCATATCATTGAATGGCTCTGCCTGTGTCTCCAGGACACAGCCAGGCCCCACAGGGTCCCTGCCAGGACATGCCATCTTCTCACCAGCATGCTCCTCAGAAAACACCTCCAGGCATTTACTCTCTGGATGCGTTATTCCAGCCACACCCCAAACCCCTTACTATATCTCCCCACCTCTCACCAACTCCTTGTCTATAACTCCAAAGACCACTTGTAGCAAAATTTTAGAGTCAGGGAAGTTCATCTGTGAGGTGTTCTGTCTATCACTCCTGCCATTTCCCCATTCCTGTTGTCCCCTTCAATCTTCAGTCCCCTTCAGTGTCCTTAAGCTCCTTCTCTCCCATCAAAACCTACTTCTAGAAAGGACCCACTTGTCACTCAGTCTTTAGTATGATTATATTCTTATCTAAGACTTGTGGACTTTAAGCTCAATGAGAAATCTTCCCTTGGTACTCCGGTAAGGACCTTTCAAGTGTGAATGAGGAGTTGGAGAGAACTGGTTCTCTGCGACTCTGTAATTACACCTCCCAAAGTAGTGTTTCTCAAAGCATGGTCTGAGGACCTTGAGTGTCAGCATCACCTAGCTCACTGATTAAACATGGAGTCTGCTGCTGGGGCACCTGGGTGGATTAGTGGGTTAAGGCCTCTGCCTTCGGCTCAGGTCATGAGCCCAGGACCCTGGGATCGAGCCCCATGTTGGACTCTCAGCTCAGCAGGGAGCCTGCTTCCTCCTCTCTCTCTCTCTGCCTGCCTCTCTGCCTACTTGTGATTTCTGTCAGTCAAATTAAAAAAAAAAAAAAAACCATGGGGTCTGTTGGACCATGTCTTCCCCCAAAAACTACTAAGTAAGACTTGTTGGAATGAGTCTGGAAATCTATCCTTTAATAAGTTGGCCTGATGGTTGTACAGCCCAGTGAAGTGTGTAAACTTCTGATCCTAGGGCAACCAACATGAAATGCTATGCTTGCCCAGCAATTGGCCTCCTTGATGATCACCTAGGCCCACCTCCATTTCCCAGATGTGGAATCAGCCCAGAGCCACTGCCTGGCTTTACCGAAGATCACACTAAGGTCAGCAGAAGAGAGATCATTCTAAAGCCAGCTTCCTGGCTCCAAATCAGGACATGACCCCTTAACTTCAGAATGAGTTTAGGAAAGAATGACATAAACCAAGAGCCCCCTTATCTAAAGTGACTGTTGAAACTGACTCAAAACAGAGCAGTAACTTCCAGACACTCTTCAAATTATAGTTCATCACAGGTCCGAGTGCTCAGTTAAAGATTTCTCAGCCCTGATGTGGAGACTATAGGCAGAAAGTGTAACTTCCCACTCAGGGAAGAGGGACAAGGTTATGCAGGAGCCCCTCACCCCCATCTCCTGGTCCTATGCCTGTGGTTAAGTATCTCATATCAGACCTAAATCTCTGAGCCTTGTGATTTCAGAAATTCCTTTATCTTCAACTGCATAAATATATTTGACCAGGACAGTGGAAAGTGGCTGCTGGAATATAGTCAATACCGGAAAAGAAGGCAACATAAGCTGCCTCGGTAAAGAAGTAAAAATTATAGACCTTGACATCTCTGAAAGGAGCCTCTTCAAGTCAGAAGAGGCCAGGAAGAATAAAGAAATAGAGGAAGATTTGGGAACAAAGATCATGGCAGTGATGACTTGACCAAGGTCATGGTCATGATGACTTATGACAAGAGTGAACTATTTATAAATACCAGGATGCTAGTCTTTCATGATAAGGAGGGTTCACTTAAAAACACCTGGTCCAAAGGCACCTCGGTGGTTCAGTTGGTTAGGCCTCCAGCTCTTTATCCAGCTCAGGTCAAGATCTCGGTGTTCTGGGATTAAGCTCCACGATGAGCCCCATGTCAGACTTCCTCTGCACTCAAGCAGGGGGAGTCTGCTTGAGGATGCTCTCACTCTCCCTCTGCTCCTTTCCCCCCCCTCCAAAAAATAAACAAATCCTAAAAAAAAAAAAAAACAGAAACACCTGATCCAATGCCCTTTCTGAGGCTTGAATCTCCTTACTCAATTCTTCCAACAGCCCACAGAGGAATTTCCAGTGACTACATGACTACTCAAGATGACACATCTTATGTTTGGCTCTTCCCACTTTGGGAAAGCTCGTCCTTGTGTGGAACAGAAACCAGACCTGATCCACTTGAAGAAAAGAGAAAATGAGAACAGAAGAGCAGAAACAAATTGATATAAAATCCAAAGGAGAAGAGTCAAGAAGTGGAAAGACCTTTTGCTTATCCATGGGAGATCGTATCATGGAGCAGGTTTGGGAGTTGGGTTTTGTTTTCTATAACAGGCAGAGTGTTTTCCACCCCAAAAGATTTTACTTCTTGCTAATTGTAACCATTCCCCAGAAGGCAATTTCTTTTGACTAAATAAGGTTCCTCAGGTGTAATGAACTGTAAAAGAGATGAATAGACTCTTCCTCACTTACAAAACCATCACAGATGAAGAGCAATTGAAGCATCTTGCTCTCTTGCTTCCTTGAGCCCTGAGAAAGTGGAGCAGATGGTTTTCAATATATACTAGGCTTCGAGGTCCAACTCAGGAGTACTGAGCTTCAAGTCAGCAGGAAGGATTGAGCCAGACAGAGGATGACCATCTCACCACTGTTCCTCCTGCATGTGAGAGATTCTAACAAAGCTCAGGAACTCTTGAAAAAGGCCTATGAATCACTAAACCACCTCCGATCACATGGGTAAGTGTTCTGTGAGGTAGTATTCCTCTCCCAGACCGCCATTCCAGAGAGAGAAACATGGCCCATTGGTGAATGAGTTAGGAACTCCATAGAGGATTCAGTGACCTCTGGAAGTTGTCTATCAGAGTGTGGATTCCACAGATATTTCTTCAAACATGGGAAAGGCTTATTTCTCTTAAAAAATTTGAGCTGATCTCCCACAGCTGGCCTCTGGAACATGCACGAGGCGCCGGACCCTTCATCTGGGCCAGGCTGGCACTGGCAGGAGGAACACTCATCTTTTGTAGACTGATTATGAGAATAAATTATCTCTCATGGCCCTAACGTATCTGTATGGGAATAGGTACACAAACACCTGATTTAGAAAAGATTAGGGTATTTATAGCAGGTCTTTCTGAGCCTGGGAACCAGAACTCTACCTCTGAACAAATGAAAACTAAAAAATCATTATTAGGCTAAAAATGTATTCAAAGACACATCTCCCTCTCCATGTTTAAATTATTTCATAAAATAAAAACAACTCCCACCCCTACACCATCCCCCCGTATTGATTCTAATAGACAATTAGCTGTATTTCCACAACACCAAGCATCTAGAGGAAGGGTGAATAATTCAGTCAAACATCTGTATGCCAGTCTACAATGTTGCCAAAAATCTGGATATTTAGAATGATTTGGATAGCCAGCTGTATTTTTCCTTTCTTCTTTCTCTAAACTCCCTAAAACGACACTAGTGAAAGTACATTAAAAACTATCTGTAAGCACCCTAAAAATATAAAGTGTAGTTATTACCGAGGTCTCATCACTCTAAAAAAAATTGATATGAATTCTTTTAGAAACATTTTGAATAAGAAACACCTTCTTGACTATAAATCAATAATACCGTATATTTCGCCACCACCACCTCTCCCACTCGGAATGTTACAGAAGCAGCTCAGGAAGACAAGAGAGAATAACAATAAATGATATTACGATGTTGCTTTGAAATGAGAATTGGTAGTATGGGGCAGGGGGAAACAGATGGGAAAGAAATGTACCCGGAGAGGATGATTTTTGTTTAAATAAGTTCATAATATGTGAAATGCACAATGGAAACTGACAGGGGAGGTGGAGGATCATTGTTTGAATAGCATCAATATAAACACAGATGCAGAAGAAATCAGCTTGGGAGATGGAAGAGCCTAGTCTGAATAATGTTGTATACCAATAAAAACCATAAAAAAGGGGGGGGGATAGAGAGCGTAGGTGATTATTTCTGTGATGCTTGAAGATGTACATTTCCACAGATATCAAGGGGAAAGGAAAATATGCCTTAGCTATCCCTTAGTTGGCTATTTTTGCTACAGTTCATAATTCTTCCAGGTTTCACCAAATCACGACTTGTCTGTCTACTTGACTGTATGCTAAGCAGACCTCTATCTTCCAGTGAAGGAGGCTGTATAAGGGTCAGTCCTGGGAAATATAAACCACGAGATGTGAAATGTGCACAGGCTCAACCCAACTCCCAGCCCTTGCTGACATTCAAGCTACTTAATGAGAATCACAAAATGTTTAGGGCAGGCAGAGGACACAGGAGCTGTCCTTCCTTGTGCTCACCTGGCCAACCATTCCTATTGTGCTTTGGGAAGCCTCTGTCCTCCCGATGCCTCTGTTCCTTCACTACTTGCCAGGCTACGTTTTCCTGGGGAGAGAGAAAGATATTTGTCGATTATATAGCAATATCTATCAAATGCACCAATAGAAAGAGCCGCTACTCCCCACCTGCATTTCTTTTTTTTTTTTTAAGATTTTATTTATTTATTTGAGAGACAGAGATTACAAGTAGGCAGAGAGGCAGGCAGAGAGAGAGAGAGAGGAGGAAGCAGGCTCCCTGCTGAGCAGAGAGTCTGACACGGGGCTCGATCCCAGGACCCCAAGATTACGACCTAAGCCGAATGCAGAGGCTTAACCCACTAGCCACCCAGGCGCTGCCCCCCCACCACCACTGGCCTTTCTTAGCATTCCACGAGCCTATCTGAAAATCTTTTGATTGTATCTGTTAAAAGTCACCATGGATTGCAATAATAATAGCCAATGTATATTAAGCACAACATGCCCAGTAGACATTCCATAAAGAGCATTACCCACATCATCTCATTTGATTCTCACAATAACCTGTGAAGGAGACCACATACCCCCATTTTACAGATAGGGAAAATGAGGCTAAGAAACATTTAATAAGTTGGCCAGGGTGACAAGGCTGTTAAGGAGAGCCAGATGCAGGGTTTCCTGAAGTTCATAGCTAGCTGTCTTAACTCAATAGTCATGATTGATCTTACAAGCATGACATTATTTGAGGGATGTGAGCAAAGTTCACCCTGACCCTGGTCTCCCTTTCAGAGGTGCCGGAAATGTCATCATTAATAATTCAACACTTTGTATTAAGCATTGCTCTTTTCTTGCAGGTTCATTTCGTAATATCTTTTTTCATAGAAGCTCATCCATCTACTTTCCTCTATGACAATTAAGACCCAGAAAACCCAGGAGATGGAGAGAGCAAAAGATAAAATTCCATAAAAATGGAAGAGGAGGAAAGAGAAGGTACCCAAAACAACCATTATTTACATCATCAGTTTTTTAAGGGTAAGTCTCATGAGGAGGAAGGAAAATGAAAAATGGTAAGACAGATTTTCATTTGACATCAGGCTCTCCGAAATATAATACCTGGGCATGGTCAATAGCAAGAAGCCAAGGAGTGTCCTTCCTTGGAGATTTTCAAGGGGAGACCTCTGTTGGTTGAGTTGAAGGGCATCTTGCCAGAAGACAGAAGATGGACAAGATGACCTTCGGAGGGGACTGCCCACTCTGGTCTCCACCGCGCTGATGCTGACCTGATTGACGGCGTTTTCAGAGCTTTCTGAGATTGACCCATCCTTTTCATCTTATTTCTGTTATTATGGACAGAAGAAGCAGCTCTTCTCTGTGAGAAGGGCCAGTGTGAAAAAGCAATTCCCTTGTGATAAGAGCTGAGAGGAAGAATAAGCAGGAAATAAGGGGGAAAGCTCTTTGTTGTTGATAACTGAAAGGGGCAGATGTTTCATAAAAAATGACAAGCAATAGTCTTTTCAATAAGGTGATAATACTTCTGGCTGATCTGATGTGTGGCTGAGCAGGCAGTGTTGTCTGAAGAGAGGCAACTGCGTTAAGAGGCTCACGATGTGCTCTGGTGAAGGAGTTTCCTTCTTCCAAATCAAAATATTCTTTTCTTTCACCAATTGCAATTTGTAGTTCAATGAACAATGATGGAATTTTATTTTAATCTCTCTTTTTTTTTTTTTTTTTTTTTGGTTCTTTGAAAACTCTTAGAATGTGCAAGTCTTGGCCCCAAGCCCCCAGGCATATAGCCTTAATTTTTTTTTAACCGAAGCCAGAGATTTGGGATAAAAAACGAATCTGATGGAACATTGTTTCTCTACTTTACAGGAAACTTGCCTGAGACTGAAAGTCCCTTTGAGGGGTCCACAAACCCATCCCTGTGACTAACTGCATGGCTGACTGAGGGAACCCTCGGAAACTTCACAATACTTCCCTGGCTCTGGGTCTCGGGTTCAAGCTGGTCCTCTTTGGCGTGAACACTGGTAACTCCCTATATCCCAGCGTTCCCCGTCTTGGTTCTGACAAGATAAAGCGTGGCAGAGCAACACTTGAGATGTTACTGGCATATTGTTTTTTCTATTCCCTTGGGATCACTCCTATTCCTGCTGTGGACAAAGGGCCATCTTTACCTCCAGAGCCAGGAAACAAAGATGCCACATTGTCAACCTCCAAGATAAAATGCTGAGATTTCTGCTCTAAGATAGTGTAAGAAACAGTGTGCTCCTAAGTAGAACTTTCTCTGCCCCACCCTCCCCTGTAAGTCCAGGAGGGGGAGAGAAGAAATCGAGAGCCTCTAGGAAACAGAGATGTGGGTCCATCTTTGTATCATGCCCACTTCCCCCAAATAATTTGGAAGAGGGAGTAGGACAAGACCCTGATTTTCTGGGGCCAAAGAGAGATCAACCTCTTACTGGCCCCACCTGGATTTACAGTCTTCAGGATCCCTTCAGTGGCCCTGACGCTTTTGGGCATGTGTGAAACAAGGCAGGCAAGATGGAAGGGGATAGGTAGGGCAGAGCGAGGACCCCTAATCGCTGCTTAGTGTTTCCACTGTTAAAAAATGACTCACAGCGAAATGATCCCAAGCTCATGAGAAGGGCTAGGAAGCACTGAACAAGGGTGGATGGATACGCAGGAACCAGAGGTCAGAACAAGGATATGAAGAGGAACCCTCATGAACTTGGGTAGCTGGAGGCTACAGCAACACCAAATACTCCGGTGAATGAGACTGGGGTAGAATAAGGATGATTAAAGACCGTGTGGTGGGACCAGAGTGAAAGGGGCTCCCTCAAGGACCCAATATACATGTCCTGTCTGGAAGGATGACAGCCAGGACTCAAACAGGTGGAACATGGGACATGGAAAACCCCCGCCCAGAGGACAGCATAGCGGTGCACCATTGTAAAACCACCCTCCTCCTCCCAGTTAAAAATCACTGTCAAGGAAGAGGGAGAGGAAAAAACCGAAAGGGAGAGGGTTTGGATTGTGGTGGTGGTTGTTGATTTTTTTTCCAAATCCAGAATGTGAGAGAATGATAAGCCTATTTGCCTGAGAAGATACTCCCTAGGACTGAGTTTACTGGAAAGAGACTAGACTAGGCTTGTGCATCAGGTGGAGTAAGGGTTCAGATTCAGGGAATTAAATTGTTTTTTAGGAAAGTGAAGAAATTTATTTTTGTTCACCGGAGCCTGTGTCCGTGAAAATTCATATCCAACAAATAGCTCCTATTCCACGGAGACAGTCATATCACATATTGTTAAGAAACGACGTCACTGGGGATGTGCTAATGGAATCACCAGCATCAGGGCTGAAGCTCCAGCCCCTCCTGGAGGGAGAAAGGAATCTGCGTCGCTGGAAAATCATGCGTCCTGAGCAATGATCGCCATCGGAGATGAAGTTTCAGCCTCTGCTTGGTTTGCTACAGGGCACTGTCTCATTAGGATTCTTTCCCCCAATTAATTATGCAAATGGATTATTGATTATTAATTAGAACATTTAGTGATGTTATTAAGAACTTGGAAGATAAATCTTTTTGACTTGTATTTAACTGGTAGATTATATAAGCAATAAAGAATACGTGGGCAATAGCTGTATAATTACATTTTATGAATAGGATAAACCTGTAAGGGATGTGGAGAGATTTAATTGACGTTTAACAAGATAACTACAGCAAATTAATTAGGAATTATCTGCTAAAATATGAATTAACTTCTAATAATATTTTAACCAGCTACTGTATGATGCTAGTGCCTTCTTATTGTTGCTAAAATACCTAAATAAAACATCCTGCTAGTTAAGATGATAGTGCTAATTTGTCTTCCAAATAATCAATCAAGTTTTATTGAGATTTATCGTGTACTCAGGACATATTAGAGAATGAAAGGGAATACGCGCCTAGTTTCTGCCGTCGGGAAATTCACAGCAGAGTTGGAGGGAAAGTACTCTGCACAAGGGACTGGTAGGAGGAAGAGCATTAGTGGGATTTCAATTCTGACTCACTGTGCCTCTCTAAGCCTCAGTTTTCTCACCTATAAAATGGGAATGATAATACGTAGCTCAAAGTTTGTTGTGCAAATGCCTCTCTCAGTGTCTGTATCTTAGGATCTTTGGGTAAATCTCAGCTTCGTCGTAATCTTACTGTGTGATTCTGGCAAGAAAATGCAATCAGTGAAAGCAATTCGCACACGTGGGAAAGGATGTGTCCTCCCATTGTTCAGTAAACCGTGTTTGTAAACCTCAACACTGGAACAATTTAATGCCTATCAAAGGGCAGCAGTCAAGTAAACAGGGACAGATTCATACTACAGAGAAGTAGCTGCCACTAACCAGAGCGAGACTCACCTGGGTGGGCTAACATGGGTGGATTTCCAGGAATTTTACAAGATATAAAGGTATGATGGCGTGTGTATTAAAAATGGCCACAGGCAATACAAACACCACATATTCTCTGTGGGCACATATATATGTGTATAAAAACATCGGAAAATATCTGGAAATATACATCTCAACCACCTCCCCATGCTACCTCTGGGCAAGGGGAAAGTCATCAAAAGGGACCTAAGTGTTGTCCACAGAATTTTACTTTTAAAGGCTATGTAGATGATATCTCTTGACTAATTACATTTCACATTATACAAAACTGCGATCAGAATGCAGATGAGGCCTCCGAGGGGTTTGGTGGGCTACAGAGGGTGGGGAGGCGAGCCCCAGGGCCCGGGGAAGGCAGAGAACATTGGCTGAGCCCTGGGCCCCGGCTTCTGGGGACACTCCTCACATGCATCACGGGGAGGCTGTGGAGGACATAAAGAGGCCTGACTGAAGCCGGAGAAGAAGGGGAGATGAATGACCACACACAGGGTCCAAATTCCACGGGGGGCGTCATTTGGAAGCCAGGCAGAGGAGTGTGTATCTGCGTGTACCTGAGAAGGATCTGTGGGGTCTGGAGCAGGAGAGGGGGATGGGGCCTGGAAACTGTCCCTGGCTCAGAAGTTCAGTGTTGCCATTCACAGCTCCTCAGTCAGGTGGTAGTTACCAGGTTCAGGTACCACTAAAAGAATATTATACCCAGACCAAGAGACCCTTCCGTTCTTCAGAAATAATTTTTTCAGCTAAGGGAAGCCCCAAGAGCTAGCCTGTCCATCAAAAAGCAAAGCTATACACAGGCCCATCCTAAGGATGTCTTTTCCTGGAAATCTGCATCCCATTCTGCTTCCCTGGTTGAATACGCTAGGAGCCACACGGGAGACATCACCACTGTCGCTGTCGCGAAGCCTTGCCTGCGAGGCTTCCTATCGTCTCCCTAGGAAATACTGACGAAATGAATCTTTGCCTTGGTCTGCTGTCCAGTTGCTCTCACTGACACAAAACAGAACTAATAGATGTGTCGATACAGATGTTACAATAAAAGATTCAGATGTAGAATGCAGCATTCTCGGTGATGCTTGGACATCTAAGTGGAAGAGTGGAAGTGTGCATATATGTACGTGTTTGTGTATGGATACATGTAATGTCTCTATTTTTTCTGAGGAATTGGCTCACATGGTTATGTGATTAGGGAGCCAAGTCCCAGGATCTTCAGTGACAACCTCAAAACCCAGAAGAGTGGGTTCAGTGCTCAAGTCGACCCTTAAACAACGCAGGTTTGAACTGCACAGGTCCACTAACATGGATTTTTTTCAATAAATACAGTACCCTAAATGTGCTTTCCTTTCCTTATGATTCCCCTAATAACATTTTCTTCTCTCTAGCCTACTTAGTTGTGAGAGTATAGTATACAGTATACATAACATACAAATTAGGTGTTAATTGGCTCTTAAGTCTCCTGGTCAACAGGAGGCTATCAATAGTGAAGTGTTGGGGGAGTCAAAATTATCCACAAATTTTCACCTGTGTGGGTGCCCAGTGTCCCTAACCCACCCACCCCCCTCATTGTTCAAGGGCCAATTGTATTTCTAGCCTGAAGCCAGCAGGCATGAGATCTGAGAAGACCCTGTGTTTCAGCTGGAATCCGAAGGGAGTAAAAAACCTATATCCCAGCTCCAAGGTGGGGGCAGGCAAGAGGAGGTCCCCATTACCTGCCAGAAGTAAGCCTTCTGGAAGTTCTCTTCCAGTCTTCAACAGATTGCGTGAGGCCCATCTGAACTGAGGAGGGCCATCGGTTTTATTCAGGGTACCAATTCAAAGGTTAATCTCACTCTAGAAACATGCTACCCAGAATAAGGTTTGACCACACGTCTGGACACCCTGTGGCCCAATCAGTTTGACACATACAATTAACCATCACACCCACCGTGTTCCTTACAACTGCTGTGATGAACAGGGGCTATGAACTTTTCTTCTGGTCCTGTCCCTCTGAATGTCCCTTCTTGGAGAGGAAGGTGACCATGGGAAGATAGAGAAGGAAACATGCCATCTTCATTTGGCATCCTGGTCCCAGAAGACATCCAGCAGAGACTACGTAATCCTCCTACAGGGCTGTGCCAAGGAGAGTCCTATATTGAATGGGAGCCTGGACGAGATGGTTGAGATCTAAGTACCTGATAAGTTTGCTCTTTTCAGACTCCTTTTCCTTCTCTGATGATGATGAGGGAATCTGCAGACATCAGTGAAGATGAGACATTTGTTTTGCCATTCAACCTGTTCCCCGAGTTAATAGGGTATTTCCTCAAGGGTTCAGGAGAGTGCAATCCATAAGGACACAACCTGTGCCATCAGTCAGAGCTGAGATCAAATTTTAGCTCTGCCAGGCACCAAGCATGTGACCTTGGAGAAGCATGTGACCATGGAGAAAACAAATCAGTTCCTTATCCTTTGTAAGACGCACGGGATTGCTGTGAGGATAATCAAGTCAGTTAATGTATAAACAGCAGGTCTGATGGTGCCTGTCACGTGGTCAGCACCCAGTAAGTTGTTACTGATTCTGTTAAAACAGAAAGCAAACCCATTTCACCTGCCTCAGGCCTTGCGTCCATCCAATAATCCAGCCAAGAGGTCGTTTGTCGCCACCTAGTGGTCATTAGTTACACTACGCCGCCTAGGTCAACCTACCCAAACGTGATTGACACCCGCCTGCACAAACTTAGGGGCCTGGATAGGTAAGAAAAGGCAGAGAAAAGATTAGGTACCAGTGAAACTACCACCTTGACCTCCTGAAAGTTTGTTTTTAGCTTCCTGCTGCTTGGCGACAGGAACTGCCTCAGCAAGAAAGCACTGATGCATGTGCACGGAGATGAATGTTGTTTTGTTATAAATTGGAAAGTTCATTTTCTTACTTTTCAAGAGTCTATTTATAAGATTAGTAAAATGTATGGAAAGGTGGGTCGAGAGATAAGCATGTGTCCTGATTAAATGGAGCTCCAGCCAGTATAGCGTGGAAAGGAAAACCCGAGTGACTGATTGTTGGGAGCCCCACACCGGGTTTTCAATAAAATCCAGGCTAAACTGCCCGAGGCACTGTGTGTTGAAGGTTTTAGCAAATCCAAGCAGAGAGCAAGTTTCTAACTCACCTCGCTTCCTTTCCTCCCTGGCTCCAAAACTCCACAGAGACATAGTTTAGAAAAAAAAAAAAAAAAAAAAAAAAAAAAAGATGGTTAGGCAGTCTCCTTCCATTTCCCCAAATGTCAAAGTGAAGTCCAACTGAAAGCAATTAACAGATGTCTGCCCAGCAGAGAGTGTGGGAGTTCCAGGCAGAAATGAGTGCAGGCATATCTTAGCATATCACAGGGTGGCCCCATTTACTCCCCATTACCCAGCTAAAAATAACCTCTCTGCTTTTTCAGCTTTCTGTCTTTATTAGCATCAGTCCCAACAGGTTAGCTCTTTCCCCTTGAAAGCTTCCTTAAACAAGTGGTGAGAGAGAAAACTAAATTCGGACTCTGCACAGGTACAGATTTCCCCAGGGAGATTTTAGCCTCTCCCTGGAACTGGAGGGGGGGGTGGTGGGGGAGGGAGCTACCACCAAACGTTCCCCACTGTTTACTCCAGACCCCACCAGCCCCCATCCTGGAGGGAGAAACACAACCCAACGCTCCCTTAGGGGATGAGATTCTGTATGGTTTTATAGCAAGATCTTACTTGTGCATTAAGTGAGCAAATCGTAAAGCATCTAAAATGATTAATTTCTCACTGGGGCTGTCATCGAGCTGTCACCAGCTGACAGTGCTGTCATAAATGTCATTTATTATGTCACAAGTCTAGTCCCCATCAATGTCATTAAACAATTATATTTGGTTTAGAAGAAAGAAAGGAGGAGGGCAGGGGGATTCATGGAAAGCCATGTGTAATACTTAAGCAATTATATACTTTGCTGTTCCTGGGTGGTAATCCCTGCCAACAATTAAATCTTACTTGATTTGTTCATTTAGGCAAATTATCAATTATTTGGAGGCATCAGCCTGGGTAATTTTTTTCCTCTCGGCTGGCAACAGCCGCCAAGCCCTGCCAAGACTGATAGCAACAGGATGGAGATGCAGCTTTGATAATTGGGCCTCTCGGCACCAGGGCCCACTTCTCTGCTCTCCCTTCCTGAGCCCTCACTGCTGTGTGTCCTTTGTCAGGGCTCGACAGGTGAGCGAGGCCACCAATTCTGGGAGGTGTGTAAATAAAGATCGCTCTTCCAATAAGTATGGCTTTTTTTCGTTTCCTTGCAAAATCTTGGTAAATGCAACCAAAATTATCCTTTGTAACTATGAGATTATGCACCTCTGCTCTCTTGTCCTCTCTTCTACTTCTTCTGCACACTGTGTGGGCCACTGCGTTAAACTCCCCACTCAGGACCTCCAGGGCATCAACTGTGTGTCTATGAGAGTAGTGTCCGTCTCAATGGCTCCGTTCACCAGAATGGCCATACCAATGATCCTTTCTGATTACTGCGTGAAAGCAATAGAAACATGAAACATGAGTACATGGGCCGGGGGGTGGGGGATGAGAATATAAGACCAGAGCATGTAAGGATGAAAAAGAGAAAGACAGAAGGACACCTTTAAACTCCATAAAGAGATTCCCTTCTGGAATGGGATGTCTGGGATCTGGGCTGGGAATGGCAAATTCCACCCCCCCTCTTTTTTTAAATTTAAAGATTTTATTAATTTGAGATAGAGAGAGAGAACACTAGTGGAGGTGAGGGGCAGAGGGAGACTCACCACTGTGCAGAGAACCCAATGTGGGCTCCATCCCAGGGCCCCTAGATCTGACCTGAGCTGAAGGCAGGCACTTAGCTAACTGAGCCACCCAGGCACCCCAGCAAGTTCCTTTTAAGAGCAACCAGAACCAGGCCAGAAAGGCCCCGAACCAGTTATCAGAAAAAGAGACACATGTACCAAACGTGGCTTGGGCAGTTGTCACATAAGCCTTGAATCCCCATATAAATCTGACCCATTTCTGGATTCTAGCACCTGGTGCATGACAGATCATGGGTCAAAGTTTTATGATTTTGGCTTCTTTTGAGCATCTGGGTGGACATCTGTTTTGTTTTGTTTATTGGTTTGTTTCCAGCATTTTCTTCTTCTGTAAAGAAGACCCCTACCTTCTCAGCAGGACCATTCCTTGCCTACTCCAGAGTGTATACATTCGGTGGGGCTGACCCCACCTGATGATCAATGAGACCATCCTGTCTCCCTGGCCACAGCAATTAGTCCCGACAGGAAAGATGAACCAAATTGATCCAAGGCGAGTCAGTACTGAACTTCTCCTGGTACGAAGGAATTGGAGTCTGAGTCTGGAAATGCTGAGGGGCTCCCTTGCCACCACGGCAGAAAATGTGCCTGACGGTGAAGCCGGCTCTGAGAAGGGCAGAGAGACAGCACCAGGCGCTGTGGGGGCATCTGCTCCAGCCTGCCCAAAGATAGAGCACCTTCGGACCTTTTACCTGATTGACCAATAAACTTCCTTTTCACCTAAGCTTGGACAAAATAGATTCCTATTACCTGCAAGCAGGAGAATCCTAACTGATCCAGAATCTTCTCTCCTACGTTTTCCGGTTCTTCCCATTCATGTTGACCCCCAGGCCGTCTGTGAGTATGTTTCCATCTCCTGAGGACGGATGTGAGGGCTTCCATTCTGCTCCCACGTTGAGGCTTTACTGCATTGGGTACATTGCCCAAACCCTCTTGGCCTCTCCACCTGTTGACCCAAGGGCAGAGAAACGTCGGCGTGTGGAAGAGACACCCAGCTAGCTGGCTGAAATCCCATCCTGGTATCTGGACGCTCTCTCCCCAGCTGGCTGGGCTGAAGCCAGCTCTTTGACTGTAACTCTGAATGCGGCTGAGATATAGGTAAGGGTCACTCAAGTGCCCCTTTCCAATCTTGGCAACAGCTACATGAAGAACGGGGGGCGGGGAGAAGAGGAAGAAAGAAAGGAGATGGTAGAGCAGGACAGGACCTCTTGTCTCTTGCCCCCATCTCCCGGGTAAACTTAATGTCGTGACGTCACGCTGCTCCTTCCCGAGGGCACAGATGTTTTTCAGAGCTTTTGAGCTGGATTATTGAGGACAGTGGGAGTCTGACCTCCATTACGCCCTGGAGTTGCCTGCGTTCTCCCGTTCTCCCTCGTCTCCAATGTTCTCTCCTTGCTTATCCCTGCTCATTGGACGTCAGTTTCCGTTCCTGCACACTTCTCTCTTTCTCCTCCTATGTAGCCTCACATTGCCCCCTTTTCCACCACTGCCTCTGCCACTCAGCTTCTGGCTCCAGGGAGTGCCCAGCCCTTAGCAGATCGTATTGATAAACCCGCCCATTGCTATTTAGCGGAAGGAGGATTGCTACATGGGGTGAGTGGGAGGATAGCCACCCAGAGGTGGAGAGGGTTATTCCTCACACCTGCCATGGCCTTGGGACAGGGTCTCTTGGCTGCCAAAGAGAAGCCTGGTGAAAAGTAGAAAATGGAGCCCATCAGGTGCCTGCTTTGTCCACAACAGCACTCCTGCCAATGCTGTTCTGCTGAACGGAAAGGCTTTCTGGATGAATCAGTTGGTTCTTTTGTCATCTGGTTGACTCAGAAACAGTTCTCCTTGAGCTCTTTCATTTATAAAAGATAAATACATACTGACCTGAAAAGACAGTACTGTGAGATGAATGTGTGATGTCTACTTGCATTTTTTTTAAGATTTTGTTTATTTATTTGAGAGAGAAAGGCAGAGAGAGCACAAGGGATAAGAACAGAGAGAGAAGGAGCAGATTCTCCGCTGAGCAGGAAGCCTGATCCCAGAATCCTGGGATCGTGACTTGAACCGAAGGTAGACGGTCAACCGACTGAGCCACCCAGGCATCCCTCTAGTTGCATTTTGCAAGCAGAATCAAATTCAGAAGAAGGAGTCAGAGAGAGAGAGAGAAAGATGAGAGTGAAGAGAAAGAGAGGGGGAGAGGGGGCAAGGATGGTATTTGACCACAACTCCACCGGGACCACCCGGCTCTGCTGGACACCTAGGCTTGCCCTTCCCCAGCATCTGTGGTTGGGGCCCCAGGTGTTTCTGGAACACTGAAGTGATTCTGCAGTTGATATCAGAACTAATGCCAAGAAAAGAAATCTAAATTACATTTAAAAGAATTCTACCTTTTATCTTTTAACCTTAGGCCTTCCCCAGCCATGCAGAAAAATCAATCTTGGCAAATCCACTGACCAAGAAAAAGGGAAAAGAATAGACGAGAACCTTGCATTAAACAGCTGCTTGATGCTTAAAGAGGTATCAGAGGGAAGTTGATTGGAGAGCTCACCAGCAAGAGGGGTCCAGGCTCAAAAGGCTGAAAGTAGGAACTCTTATTGGTATTCCATGACTGGTCATTAGCCAGGAGGACAAAGGATACAGTTATATTACATTTTAGCTTACAGATTTTAAATCAGCAGCAAACATGGCTTTGCTGAGGTCATGCTTTCTTAGAATCTCTTTGCTGAGAACTGAAAAAAAAAAGCTGATTTCTATGCTGGGTAGAATATAGGCAATTCTATGACCATTATGTAAGCATTAGCTGGAGAAATCAAGATAGAGTTCTTGCTACCTGTGATACAAGAAAGAACCTTTCTGGTCTTTGTCCCCAGTTCCTGGCAAAGAACTTTGAAAACTGTTAGAATTTCCAGAGTGATAGGAGTATCATTTGTTATTCATAGGAGCCCCTTTGATATATCTGAGTTTATGCTAAGGAAGTGCTTTCAGGGTAGACCCTTAGATACTTTTAGGGGAGGGCCTGGTCCCTCCAGAAAGACAATGTATGTGATTACAGAGTTGGAACTTAAAGGCCCACCCCAAAACTCCGGGGAGAGAGGAGGGATGGAAGGTTGAGTTGAACTACATGGACAGTGATCTGACCCAAAGGCTTACTTCATGAAACCCCAGGTAAAACTCTGGACCCTGAAACTGGGGTGAATACCCTGATCGGCAAACACATCCACGCACCAGGAAGATGGTGCGCCTGGACCCCGTGGGAGCAGAAGCCCCTGCTAGATCCTCCTAGACCTTGCTCTGTGTATCTCTTCAGCTGCTGTTCATTTGCGTTTATTTCTAGGGAAATGGTAACTCAAAGCCTAGCACTTTTCTGAGTTCTGTGAGTCACTCTAGGGAACGAATGAACCTGAGGCGGCCATGGAAACTCTAAAATTGTCAACAGCTGGGCAGAAGTGTGGGCCATCTGGGAACGTAAGGCTGGCATCGGAACGAAGGCGGTCTTGTTGGGGACCTTGCCCTTTGGCTTGTGGGGTCTGACCCTAACTCCAGGTAGGTTGCTGTCGTCACTGAATTTCATCTCAGGACACTCTGTTGGTGTCAGAAAATTGGCGTCAGAATGCACCACTATAAGTATTCCCAAGTAAAGAAGCCACAGAAGGGTCCATTCGGGGTTAGGACACGTGGTCTCTGAGATCGTTACCGCCTTACATTTTCACAGCAGTAGGAAACTTGGTGGAACATTCACTTGGGCTCAGAGTCAAAGTTCATAGATTTTAGGGACTGGAAGCACCAGGAGAAGGAGTCCACACTCCCATCTGAGGCAGGATGGCTCTCTAAACATCTCAGAAGCATGGTTGCTTTGCAATTGTCCCTTGATGAGACACCTAGTAGCCTACCCCACAAACCTATCCAACAGTCACCCTACCCCGTACTTTGCTTTTAGCCATAACTCTTACCACCCCTTAGCAATGAGGTGTATTTTATTTGTCTGTGTCTCCCCAGTAGAATGTAAATTCTCAGAGGGTGTGAACTTTGTGTGCTCGCTGATATGCCTCCAGTGCCTAGACTAATGTCTGACACATAGTAGGTGCTTCATTCATGAACAAGGGTCCCTGCTTAACAGACTCCTATGCCAGTAGGGTGCTTTTAGTGGCTTAGCTCAGGAAAGGCAAACCTGCTTTGTCTACTCTATCTGGTAATTACCTCTATGTGGTAGGCTCGCTTGTAGGCACCCATTTTGTACCAGCTGAGATTCTGCTCATTTCTCAGGGCTCAATTCTGGTCTCATCCCCTCAGTAAAAGTTTTCCTGACAATCCCAGCCCTAACTGATCTATCTTTCTTCTAGCATCTGGCAAAGGTAAGAACGTATCGCACACAATTATATGCTGCCTTATTGTCCTTCTGGACTAGTTGGTATATAACTAGAAGAAAACTCCTCGAGCAACAGAACACAGTCTCACATATCCGTAGTCTGAATCACTCGCAGAACTTAGGTCAGGCCCTGACACATAGTAGGTATTCCAAAAAATATTCGATCATTAGACCTGCTGCAAGATCCATAAAGTCAGGCCTGAGGAATTCCACGCTCGCTCTCCGTACACACACATTATCCGGTCTAACAACCTATCTAATTATCAATATGCAAATCTGACTGTCAAACACTCAATATCTGGCATTGTCTTTTTATCTCTGTGTCTCCAGGACTGAACACAGTGCCCCCAGCACAGCAGGGAATCTAGTTTTTATTTGTATTAATTGCATGAACAGAAGTCACCAAATCCATCTACCAGATTTCCATGCCTTCCCTTTTCCGAGTACAGTGTGAGGGCCTGAAGAGGTCCTCCCTAACTACTTGCAGATGCTTGTCCTCACTGGCCTAATTAAACAGAAGGAGGACATTCTCTTGTGCTGAATCTTTCTACCCATCACTCCACAAGCGCCGTGCTGAACTGAGGGTTTGCTGGGGTCTTGGGAAGAGAAGATGGGGTGACAGACCATAGAGGCTGCCTCCCACATATGACGGAAAGGCAAAATGTGAGTGCAATGGGTGCCTGAGTGGCTCGGTGGGTTAAGCCTCTGCCTTCGGCTCAGGTCATGATCCCCGGGTCCTGGGATCGGGCCCCGCATCGGGCTTTCTGCTCAGTGGGGAGCCTGCTTCTCCCTCTCTCTCTGCCGGCCCCTCTGCCTACTTGTGATCTCTCTCTCTGTAAAAAAAAAAAAAAAAAAAAAAAAAAAAAAAAAAAAAAAAAAAAAAGTGAGTGCAATGACCAATGACCAATGGGGAAAACCACAAATCTTTCTTACATTTTTTTCTCTCTCTTTGTGTCATGGCAAAAAAATAAATCAATCAATAGCATAAAATTAGCCATTTTAACCGTTTCTAAGTGTATAGTTCAGTGAACATTCACATCGTTCTGCAACCATCACCAAGCTCCATCTCCAGAACTTTCTCATCTTCCCAGACTAAAATTCTGTCTCTACTCAACTCTCCCTTTCTCCCTTCTCTCGGCCCTGCAACCACCTTTCCACTTCCTAGCTTCATGAATTTGACGATTCCAGGTACCTCATGTAAGCGGAACCATACAGTACGTGTCTTTTTATGACTGGCTTATTTTACTTTAAAGTTTATTTGTCTTTAAGTTTCATCCATGTTGTAGCCTGTGTCAGAATTTTTTTTTTTGGTCATTTTTAAGGCTGGATAATATCGTATACCACATTTTATTTCCCCATTCATCCACCGTGGTCCTTTGGGTTGGTTCCACCCCTTCTGGTGATTGTGACTAACGTCACAACGCACATGGGTGTGCAAATATCTGTTTGAATTCCTGTTTTCAGTTCCTTCAGGTAGGTGCCCAGAAGTGGAACTGCAGGATCATATGGTGATGGCATGTTAGTTGTTTGAGGAACTGTCATACTGTTTTCCATAGCGACTGCATCATTTGTCTTGCCATTTCAAAAAATTATATATATTGCTTTCATTTGTGTCTTGAATATATATTGTTTTCATTTGAATTTTGGATATTGATATATTGACATGGTACAAAACATAGCATTAACAACAAAACGTCTACTTTTTACCCCTGTCTCCACGCCATTTATGTCCGCGTGTAAAGGCAGCCCATGTGCCTACTTACCCTGCTCCACTGTTGCACCCCCAGTCAGTCCTAGCAAGCCTGATGTCCAGGCTGAGGCTAGCTTTCCTAAAATAAAGGTTTTCGAACAGTCTGCAGTCTGCTCAGAGAAGGGGCTAATGGAACGCAGAACTCTGAAATCCACTGTACATAATGAATAACAAATATCCTTTTAAGATGAGTATTATTAAAGCACCAACACAGCATTATCCAAAACATATGAAGTCTCTCTCTATCTTTCTCTCTGGCCCTTACTAATACATTGAAAACATTACCTAATGCCCACTCCAAAAGATTAGATCCTTTGAAAGAAAAGAGTCAACATGCATAACACATCCCAGAACCGTCCTGCATCTTTTCCATTTGGGTTCACAGTCAGACATTCCCTGGTTTAAGAAAAAGAGCATTTGCAAAACGGCTCTGAGGGCTTAATTGGTATTTGTTTCTTGTGCCTGCCAGTATAATCCAGGAGAGGAGACCGCAAAGCAATTTAAGAACATTAGCATTGTTCCTAAATACCCACATCCAAGGTTAGTGAATACAAGTGGTAAAGCCCAAAGAGCACCTGGGGAGATTGAGGGAGGTTTTGAAGCAGAACGCATGATTCTAATGAACTTGGGCTCTGTCTCATGGAAGGAGAATCCATCTAAATACATTAGAGCCAGCGGAGCAGAAGGGAGGGAGACAGCTACCTAAATGCGAGAGTTGCTGCTCTCTGTAAGTCATGAAAGGTTGCAAACAGATTTGGGTGGACTGGAAGTCCCGAGTCGCTCCAAGGTGCTAATTACGATCGCCATACTGGGGGTGAGCAGGCTATCCCCCCAGCTGCATGTTGAGAGCCACAATATAGACACTCCAGCTGCCCTGGTGAATGTCCCCCTGGCATCCCTCATGGTGAAGGCCACGTGCTTAGATTCCTCCTCTCAATGTGCAGATGAATTAATTTGTTTGGAAGTTGCAGAAGGGTTTTGGGAAAGAAAAGAGTGTATAAATATAAATAATTGTCTGAGTGTGTGTGTGTGTGTGTGTGTGTGTGTTTAACTTCAAGACTATTGTTACCTAAATGATGGGCTGTAGACAGCCAATAGGACCGCATTTCAACACTAGGCACCTACAATGAACAAGAAATAGAATTATAGATTTTAAACAAACCTCACTTATGAGTCTGAGATTACAAAATATGTCCCTGATGAAACACTGGTTTTCCTATTGAGGTTCTGGGGGAAGGGGAGAGGAGGACTCTTGACACCCAACTACTCGGAGGAGTTGAACTTTGTAGGTTAAGGGTGAAGTTCTCCACACAGCTGCCCTTCCTTAAGATACCAACCAGATATTCTGAGGTCCCCAGGTCTCCCTCACATCTGACTAACTGGCTACAACTTCAGGGGTCCCCACCCTCCCCTAGGGTTCCATAATATGTTATAACAATGCACAGAACTCAGGAAAACACTACTTTTATGATTATAATTGCATTATAGCAAAAAGCTACAGATCGGAACCAACCAACCAAGTAGAAGATACGTACAGCAATGTCTGGGAGGGTCCTAAACACTCAGCTTCCTTTGTTTTCTCCCTATGGAGTCAGGAGCCATCATCCTCCTGACTCATCAGGGTGTGGCAGTGGGCGGAGTATTATCCACCAAGGAAGTTCCCCCAAACTACTTGTGTCCATAAGTTTTATTGGGACTTCATTACGTGGGCATGATCGATTAAGACATTGGCCATGTGACTCCATCTCTAGCCTCCAAGATGATTATTTCAGGAAGCAGAAACCTGAGTCCCAGTTAGATTTCATTATACCATCTTGAGCAAACCACTTAATCATCTGGGGTCTTAGATCTCATTCTCTTCACTCATAACAATAATTACTGATACCATTTAATAAGTACTTACTATGCACCAGATGCTGTGCCAAGAATTTGGCCTATTTAATCTCATTTTTTCTTCACAAAGAACTTGCAAATTTTGTCATTTTATTATTCCTATTTTGTAAAAGGTGGAGAGGTGCCTCAGATCTCAGGAGATTAAATAACATTCAAATGAGTGGAGGAGCTGGCCCTCAAACACAAAGGGGAGTCCTAGGCTCCCATTCTTAAGGTTCCCATCTAAATACTATACTGACAACCCTTTCCTTGGCTCACAAGCATATTGAGAAAATAAGTGAGGCTGATATGAATTATTATAATCTGAAAGGAAAGAAACTTATAATTCAGGTTTATAAGATTACCATTATTATTATGTCACTGATTATAACTATTAGCAGTATTATTTTATTTTTAGGCTTCACATGAATCTGTCTACTTATTACAAAAATGGTTTCTACTTGCCATGTGAATTTCTATTATAAGGCAAGAACTGTTTCAGAAAGAAGGTGGGTCTTTTGATTATTTTAAACCAAATTCCCATGTAGTTGCTCAAACATTTGTTAAGTATAATACCTAATATGTGCCATTGTACTTGCAACATGGAAAGGACAAAAACAATGAGTAAGACATAGGCTCTGCCTAAAAGGCAAACGTACAGATACAACACTAAGTAGAATATGTCGAGTGCTCCGAAAACCACAAAATGCCCTGCATCAGTTCAAAGGAAAGAGAGAACAACAGCTTCAAGGGATCAAGAAGAATTTCAAGGAATCAAGAAAGAAAGAGAAAGAGGTAGGAAAGAAGGAAGGAATAAAGGAAAGAAGGAAGGGAAGGAGGGAGGGAGAAAAGAAGGAAGAAGAAAGCAGAACTTTGGGGGACTTGGATGGGGAGGAAAATGGGGTTTCATAAGAAAGGAGTCTGGTAGCAAAATTAGGCCGTTCAATTCAGAATGTTCTCAGGGATTAATGAGTACCTCGTTTAGCGGTAACACATTACTGTAGGATGAGCACAGAATTCAAAATAAAAATTCTGGCTTTATCCCATGTTAGCTTTTGATATTGGGCAAAGCATGGCTTTACCCATTAAAAAAATAAAACGGGGGACACCTGGGTGGCTCAGTGGGTTAAGGCCCCTGCCTTCAGCTCGGGTCATGGTCCCAGGGTCCTGGGATCGAGCCCCGCATGGGGCTCTCTGCTCGGTGGGGAGCCTGCTTCCTCCTCTCTCTGTCTCTGCCTGCCTCTCTGCCTACTTGTGATCTCTGTCTGTCAAATAAATAAAGAAAATCTTTAAAAAAAAATAAAATGGAAGTAAGTAATGCCCAGCTTTTAAGGCTTTTATTGGGATTAAATAAGAAGTATATTAAAAACATATTTTGTGAACTAAACAACATTCAACAAATAATAGATTTTATAATTTTCTCTCTCTCTCTTTTTTTTTTTTTGGTTTGTCTAAATTATGGACATTATCAGTGCTCTGATACATGATAGACAACATCAGCGAAAAAGATATATTAGAGCCACACCTTGGAGGGTGGGGATGCTGGGGCCAGGACACCAGGGTGAGGAGGCTACACTTTGTCCAGTAGGTACTAAAAAGTCAGCCCATGTTTTGCTTTCTGTTGCTTTGTTTTGTTCTGTTTTCTTTTGTTGAAGACCGCTGTAATAGTGCCTACTATTTCAAGATATGTATTGCCTACTATTTCAAGAATAGCAAACATTAACAACTGGAATTTTCAGTCAGGATAAGCATAGAATGTGATCAAGATTTTTAATTTTTTTTAAAGAATATTTGAGCAGGTTTACCATTTCAATGGTAACACTTCAAAGGAGAATGAACAAAAGCCTAGACATTAATCTGGATTTCACATGGCCCCATGTAGACCCACAGTAGGGATAAGATGTTCTGGAACGTTCCTCCCACTCTAAGAACTTGAGGCCTCCCACCAGCAGCTCTGGGGGTCTGGGAAATTTTCTCTCTGCTTCTCAACTCACCTTCCTGCTGAGGCAGGAAGAAATGGGATTCTTCATTTGGCCAAAATTGGAAAAGAGTAGAGAGTAACAGCTACCACTTTAAAGCATTCAAAACATGCATGTACAATTAACTTTATATTAAGTAAGGATTCTAAAGAGGTTGAGCTTAACTAAGTCTGACTGTAAGAATTTAATCAAATCACTTTAATTAACTCATATAATTAATCTCGGTGTGCTTTGATAGTATGGAGCTAGAACCTAAATACCTTTCTTTTTAACACCAGAATTAACTATTTTAAATTAGCTTATTATAAAATTTTCAAACATACTAATAAGTAGAGAAGATGGTATAATCTTGATATAGTCTTCACTCATATGCAATAATTGTCAAGGTTTTATTATACTTGCTGTATTGATCATCCTTTTTTCTTATCGTTTTTAAAAAAATATTTTATTTATTTATTTGTCAGAGAGAGGGCACAAGCAGGGGGAGGGGCAGTCAGAGGGAGAAGCAGGCTCCCTATTGAGCAAGAAGCCCAATGCGGGACTCGATCCCATGATCCCAGGATCATGACCCGAGCTGAAGGCAGACGTTTAACCAAGTGAGACACTCAGGCATCCCCCTTATCATTTTTGATGCTATAGCTTTCCACTTATTTATTTCACTTTTGTATCTTTTAGATATGTATTAAATATTTCTAGGGGCACCTGGGTGGCTCAGTTGGTCAAGGGACTGCCTTCAGCTCAGGTCATGGTCCTGCAGTTCCAGGATCGAGTCCCAGGCAGGGAGTCTGCTTCTCCTGATGACCACTCTCCTTTCATGATCTCTCTCTCATTCTCTCTCTCTCACATAAATAAATAAAATCTTTAAAAAAAAAGATTTCTAAATAGAAGGTTTGTATATTTCATTAAGTTTATGTCTTGATATATTTTTTCTTCTGTTCTAAATGGTTGTGTCTTCCATTAAAACTTCAAATTGTTACTGTTTCTTTATGACACAATGTTGAGTTCTGTCATTTGATTTTATATCCTGCTATTTTCCTAAATTCTATTATTGGTTATAGTAGTGTTTTTCATTGGTTCTCTTGAGTTTTCCAAATATATAATATCTCCATTATTATTACTTTTAGAAATTCTACAATTTTGTTTTGTAGTTTCCCTTTGACCCAAGAGTCTTTAATAGACTTTGGTGTTATGAGTTCACTTTTCCAGTTAAATATGTGGATTTTATTTTTTTTTAATATTTTATTTATTTATTTATTTGACAGAGAGAGAGATCACAAGTAGGCAGAGAGGCAGGCAGAGAGAGAGAGGGGGAAGCAGGCTCCCTGCCGAGCAGAGAGCCCGATGCGGGACTCGATCCCAGGACCCTGAGATCATGACCTGAGCCGAAGGCAGCGGCTTAACCCACTGAGCCACCCAGGCGCCCAAATATGTGGTTTTTAAAGCTTTCCCTATGTCAGGAAACTTCTCCTGATTTATAGTTTTAAGTCTAGTTTTCCTTCATAAGGGACTTTTTTGTTAGATTCTCTTTTTCTTTCATTGTGTCTTTTCTTTACTTCTTTCATTATTATCTTACCTTTGCCTATCTTCTTATTTTTCACTTTCCCCCAAAGCCTTTTTATCTCTTCCTTTACTTCTGTTTGATTCCCTTCATTTTTCTTTCCTACCTTCGAATTTCCTTCCTGTGTTTTCCACAGAGTTATCCTCTCATGTATTCCTTCTTATTAGTCTTTATTTCTGAACTTTTTTTTTAAACTTTCTTGAGTGTTGTGAGTTCTCAGTTTATAGCCATTGGCTATTTACCTATTTCTTCTATTTCTCATTTATTCTGTTCTTTCAAAGTGTCTGTCATTTCCTTAATTTCTTTTCTCTCATTTCAATATCTCAGGTTACGGTTTTCATCTACTTTGTGTTCGTATTTCTCTGGGATTATTCCTGGACTCTCATATTTGTTTCATTATTATCTGTTTTCTTATGACTTTGTATTAAGTCTACTCCTTCCTGGGTGTCACATGTTTAAAGGTGACAGCTTTCCCTGGACTATAGGCAGCAAGTTCCTGGGGCAGGTGGGGGCCCTAGAGGAGCTAGGGAAGCTCTCCGAGTTTATACCCAGGCCTCCTCTTCTCTTGTTAATGTGAAGAACACAACATACAGCCCATCTGGTTCTAAGTGCAGGCAAGAAGCTTTTCTAATTCTAGGCCCATGTTGCCCAGAGCTCCTGCCTTGCAAGGCTGTGGTCTCGCTCTTTGATGAAGGCTTTTGCTGTTACCTTACTTCCCGTGATCTGATTACTTTGGGGCCACCCTCCTTTCCCTTCAACTGTACAGTGTTACTGCCCTGCTCAGTTCACTGATTCCTAGCAGCCTCCCCCTGAGAATGAGAAGCTACACTTCTGGAAAAGGATATTGGCTGGACACATCAAGAGTCTGCTGGACTCCAGCACTACTGGATCTCTTGGCGATGCACTGAGCAGTGCTGCTGGGTCTCATCCGGAATTCATGGCATATCGGAACGTCCAACTCGCAGGGCCTGTTCAGACAGTTTCCCTCCTGGGAAAGGCCTTCTCTTCTTGAGGGTGAATATTCATAGATGATTTGGGGTTCCATAGCTTGTAGGGGATGCATGAGTTTGCACTGGAGCCTCTCCTCCCTTCCCCCATCTCCTTCCTGTCCCACCTTCTGAACCATCCATCAGGCATTCATGTGCCAACCCAGTGGCCACCCCCACACCACGGCAGCTTGCTCTCAGGTGCCATTGCTGGGTGCAGTTTGGATCCCACCAACCAGTACTCTGAGGTTTAGGGGGGTTTCTTTTCACTTAGTATTTTTATTTTATTTTTTAAAAGATTTTATTCATGGAGCACCTGGGTGGCTCAGTGGGTTGGGCCTCTGCCTTTGGCTCAGGTGGTGCTCTCAGGGTCCTGGGATCGAGCCCCACATCAGGCTCTCTCCTTGGCGTGGAGCCTGCTCTCCCCTCTCTCTCTGCCTGCCTCAATGCCTACTTGTGATCTGTCAAATAAATAAATAAAATCTTAAAAAAAATAAATTAAATTAAAAAATAAAAGATTTTATTTATTTATTTATTTGAGACAGAGAGAGCAGAAGAGAGAACGAGTATGAACAGCGGGGAGGGGCAAAAGGAGAAGGAAAAGCAGACTCCCTGCTGAGCAGGGAGCCAGATGCGGGGCTCTGTCCTGGGGCTCTGGGATGAGGCGAAGGCAGAGGCTTAATCAACTGAGTCACCCAGGCACCCACACTTAGTATTTTTAAACTATAACTCATATGTATTTTCTTACACTATCCTAATTTTCTATTTGGCTTTCAGGAGGAGCTTCAGAGAAGTTCAGACATGACTGTGATCTTACCAGGACCAGAAATCTAGTTCTATATGTATAAAAATCAGTTATTTTTTGATAGAACGTGGAAGAAGAAACCTCTTAAAATCGTCCGCAAAATCTTGCAATTGCAGAATGTGAGTACTCTCTAAAAAAAATAAATAAATAAACAAATTGACAATAGTCTTACTTAATGAGAAAGACAGCTGAGGCCCAGAGAGTGAAAACAGCTTCTTCGAAGCCATTTGAGGAAATAGCAAAGTCACATGTGAAATCTAGCTTTCACGGAATCTTGGAGTGAGAAGGAACCTCAAAGGTGCTATGGTCCATCTTCCTAGCCAGTGCAGAAAGCACCAGGAGAGAGGCGGCCAGTATCCTCTTGAAAACCCCAAGACACAGGGCACAGCACTTGCCTTAGCATTTGCCTAACCAACCTATTTCCCCTTACGGTGAACACAGACGTAGATCTTTTCACTTTTTTCTACTTTGAAAAGCGTGAGTTGAGACGGACAAGAATGAATCGCTGCAGGTCTTATGCTTTTGTTCCCTGTTTCTTCTCATTTCAGAAACTGGCTTGCAAGTAGCTCTCGCTGGATTCGCAGTCTGCGTTAGAAACGATCTTGCCGTCCGACCGGTCTAATGCGATTCATCAGTCTCCGCTTAAACCTGCCCGGCAGCTCATGCAATCACCGATTGCTCGGGAGTTCTTCCTAATGTGAGATGATGCACAGGAGAATCGAGGTGGATTGTACAGCATCACATAAATTCAAGAGATTGTTAGAATTTCTCTTACGGAATGGAATTTCCTTCCCCATAACTTCCAAACACTGTTCTTGGTTCTGCGCTCTGAAGCTATGCAGAATATCTCAACACTTTTGTACTTTACAGTCCTTGAAATATTGGAAGACAGCTACTGGACTCCTTCCTCATGGCCAAGGCTCGTGTTTTCTCACGATTATAAACACGCCCCGCACCTGTTCCTCCTGTGGTGCAGTCTCCAGTCCTCTGAGCAATTTGTTCAACCTCCTCTTACCCAGCATTCATTACGGAGCATACATACTCACACTGTGTCGATGTTTCTCTTGAAATGCCAGAAATAAACAGAGGCAGATTACACGCTCTTTGTCTGGGCATCACGCTCCCATCAGCTCAGCCTAAGATTACATTCATCACTTTGCTATCTCTTGTTATGCCTGGTGCCTATTCACCACGCCGTCAACGAAGAGCCCCTAATCTTTTCTCGTGAGCTTCTGTAGCCCAGCGCCCACTTCTCCAGCTTGGGCAGCTGATATTTTTGGTCCTAGATGGAGAACAGCAGCTGGGTCAAGACCCATACAAGTTCCGTCAGAACTCCTGTGGTTTATTTATTTATTTATTTATTTATTTATTTTTACTGTAAAAGCTTTATAATGTAATGTTCTAACCTGGAGCCCTGGCCACGTTTTCTTTTTTTTTTTTTAATTTCTTTTCAGCATAACAGAATTCATAGTTTTTGCACCACACCCAGTGCTCCATGCAATGCATGCCCTCCATAATACCCTCCACCTGGCTCCCTCAACCTCCCACCCCTCGCCCCTTCAAAACCCCTCAGGTTGTTTTTCAGAGTCCATAGTTTCTCATGGTTCATCTCCCCCTCCAATTTCCCTCAACTCCCTTCTCCTCCCCATCTCCCCATGTCCTCCGTGTTATTTGTTATGCTCCACAAATAAGTGAAACCATATGATAATTGACTCTCTCTGCTTGACTTATTTCACTCAGCATAATCTCTTCCAGTCCCGTCCATATTGCTACAAAAGTTGGGTATTCATCCTTTATGATGGAGGCGTAATACTCCATAGTGTATATGGACCACGTCTTCCTTATCCATTCATCTGCTGAAGGGCATTTTGGTTCTTTCCACAGTTTGGCGACCGTGGCCATTGCTGCTATAAACATGGGGGTATAGATGGCCCTTCTTTTCACCACATCTGTATCTTTAGGGTAAATACCCAGTAGTGCAATTGCAGGGTCAGAGGGAAGCTCTATTTTTAATTTCTTGAGGAATCTCCATACTGTTCTCCAAAGTGGCTGCACCAACTTGCATTCCCACCAACAGTGTAAGAGGGTTCCCCTTTCTCCACATCCTCTCCAACACATGTTGTTTCCTGTCTTGTTAATTTTGGCCATTCTAACTGGTGTAAGGTGGTATCTCAATGTGGTTTTAATTTGAATCTCCCTGATGGCTAGTGATGATGAACATTTTTTCATGTGTCTCTGATAGCCCTTTGTATGTCTTCGTTGGAGAAGTGTCTGTTCATATCTTCTGCCCATTTTTTGATATGATTATCTGTTTTGCGCGTGTTGAGTTTGAAAAGTTCTTTATAGATCCTGGATATCAACCTTTTGTCTGTACTGTCATTTGCAAATATCTTCTCCCATTCCTTGGGTTGCCTTTGGTTTGTTGACTGTTTCCTTTGCTGTGCAGAAGCTTTTGATCTTGATGAAGTCCCAAAAGTTCATTTTCACTTTTGTTTCCTTTGCCTTTGGAGACATATCTTGAAAGAAGTTGCTGTGGCTGATATCAAAGAGGTTACTGCCTATGTTCTCCTCCAGGATTCTGATGGATTCCTGTCTCACGTTGAGGTCCTTTATCCATTTCGAGTTTATCTTTGTGTACGGTGTAAGAGAATGGTTGAGTTTCATTCTTCTACATATAGCTGTCCAATCTTCCCAGCACCATTTATTGAAGAGACTGTCTTTTTTCCACTGTATATTTTTTCCTGCTTTGTCGAAGATTATTTGACCATAGAGTTGAGGGTCCATATCTGGGCTCTCTACTCTGTTCCACTGGTCTATGTATCTGTTTTGATGCCAGTACCATGCTGTCTTGGTGATCACAGCTTTGTAGTAAAGCTTGAAATCAGGTAATGAGATGCCACTAGTTTTATTTTTGTTTTTCAACATTTTCTTAGCGACTCGGGGTCTCTTCTGATTCCATACAAATTTTAGGATTATTTGCTCCAGCTCTTTGAAAAATACCAGTGGAATTTTGGTGGGAATGGCATTAAAAGTATAGATTGCTCTAGGCAGTATAGACATTTTAACAATGTTTATTCTTCTGATCCAAGAACATGGAATGGTCTTCCATCTTTTTATGTCTTCTTCAATTTCTTTCATGAGTGTTCTGTAGTTCCTCGAGTACAGATCCTTTACCTCTTTGGTTAGGTTTATTCCCAGGTATCTTATGGTTCTTGGTGCTATAGTAAATGGAATCGATTCTCTAATTT
>PISX010007708.1:0-15555 GCA_004024625.1 Mellivora capensis
TCCTGGTACTACCTCTGACTTCCTGTGTGACCTTGGGCAAATTAGTTAGCTACTCTGAGTCTTCGTTTCCTTTTGTGTAGAATGGGGTGAAATAATAGTATACTTCTCATACAGTTGATGTGAAAATGAGACGATTCAATACCTATCAGGTACATACGGTGCCTGGGACAGAGGGAACCCCCCATAAAGGATTGATATTCTTGCTGGTGGTCCCAAAACAGTGCTGGGTCTTGCGGAGGAGATCCAAGCATATAGGACACAGTCCCTTCCTTGAGAAGAGGCAGTCCAGCATTGAAAAGGATGCGGTTTGGGAAGAGCTAAGTAGACCTTCTGTATGTTATTTAACTCCATGGTACCTCAGTTTTCCCATCCAAAAACCATTCCTAAAGGGTGAGACCGTGCATCATAAACACCCTGCCCCGTGCCTGGCATATAGTTGGATCTCAATACATATGGATTCTCCTCCCCTTTCTAGGAACTACACTCTGAATAGGGACAGAGAGCAGGGCCAGAGCCAGCCAGCTAGAGGTAGAAGATGGACAGTTGTGTCTGCAGGAGTCTGGAGGTCAGAGGATTGGTTCCTGTAGTTGGATTGTCCTAGGGAGGCTTCTTGGAGGAGGTTGGATCTGAGTCCTGCCTGCTCCAGTCCTGCCTACTTGTGATCTCTGTCAAATAAATAAAATCTTTAAAAAAAAGAAAAAGAAGAAGAAATCTCCCATGAATCAAAAGTGAAAGGCAGGGCGCCTGGGTGGCTCAGTGGGCTGGGCCGCTGTCTTCAGCTCAGGTCATGATCTCAGGGTCCTGGGATCGAGTCCCGTATCGGGCTCTCTGCTCAGCGGTGAGCCTGCTTCCCTCTCTCTTTCTCTGCCTGTCTCTCTGCCTACTTGTGATCTCTCTCTGTCAAATAAATAAATAAATAAATAATCTTTAAAAAAAAGAAGTGAAAGGCAAATGAACTAAAAATAAAAATTACAAAATATATGACAAAGAAAAATATGAAAAGGGGTTAATATCCTTCAAATGTAACAAGCGCTTATAAATCAATAAGAAAAAAATCATAAAGAAGAATGGGCAAAGGAGGGATGCCTGGGTGGCTCAGTTGGTTGAGCAGCTGCCTTCCACTCAGGTTGTGATCCTGGCGTTTTGGGATCGAGTCCCGCATAGGGCTCCTTGCTGGGCGGGGATCCTGCTTCTTCCTTTGCCTCTGCCTGCCACTCTGTCTGCCTGTGCTCGCTCTCTCTCTGACAAATAAATAAATAAAATCTTAAAAAAAAAAGAATGGGCAAAGGACATAAATAGGTAATTCATTTACATAAGACATGTAAATGTCTAATAACTTGTCAAAATATTATTACTAATATTCCACTTTTCATCTGTAGTTTTTTCTCTATAAAAATGTGGCATATAGGGGCGCCTGGGTGGCTCAGTGGGTTAAGCGGCTGCCTTCGGCTCAGGTCATGATCCCAGCGTCCTGAGATCAAGTCCCACATCGGGCTCCTTGCTCAGTGGGGAGCCTGCTTCTCCCTCTGCCTCCGCCTGCCACTTTGTCTGCCTGTGCTCTCTCTCTCTCTCTCTCTCTGACAAATAAATAAATAAAATCTTAAAAAATGTGGCATATATATATATATATATATAAAGATTATTCAGCGACTAAAAAAAAAATTTGCCATTTATGACAACATTGGCAGACCCTGAGGCCATTATATTAAGTGAAATAAGTCAGACAGGGAAAGACAAGTACTATATGATGTCACTTGTACGTGGAATCTAAGGAAACTAAACTCAGGTACAGGAAACAGATTGTTGCTTGTCAGAGGCAGGGGGTGGGGAAGTGTGGCAGGTAGGGGAAATGGTGAAGGTGGTCAAAAGGTACAAATTTTTTTTTTAAAGATTTTATTTACTTATTTGACAGACAGAGATCACAAGTAGGCAGAGAGGTGGGCAGAGAGAGGGGTATGCAGGCTCCCTGCTGAGCAGAGAGCCCGGTGCGGAGGCTCGATCCCAGGACCCTGAGATCATGACCTGAGCCAAAGGCAGAGGCTTTAACCCACTGGGCCACCCAGGCACCCCAAAAGGTACAAATTTTTAGTTATAAGGTAGAAAAGTTCTGGAGATACAATGCACAACATGGTGACTATAGTTAACTACTGTATTGTATATTTGAAGGTTGCTAAGAGAGTAGCGTTCTCATCAAAAGAGGAGAAACTAGGTGAAGTGATAGTTGTTAACTGATTGGGGTAGCCATTTTGCGACATATACATACATCAAATCATTATGTTGTCTAACTTAAACTACTACAACTTAGGTATATGTCATTATAGCTCAAGAAGTCTGGAAAATTTTTAGGATATGAAATAATGATGATTGACTTTCTCATCAAAGATAACGGTTTTCTTAGCAGTCCTACTCAATAATTCTGAAAGTAAAGAAACACCTTGCTTTAGGACAGACCTAGTTTTTGGTTCTGTGTTTCAAAAGCTACATTTTTTTTTTTTTTTTTTTTTTAGATTTTATTTATTTATTTGACAGAGGGAGAGAGAGCGCACGAGCACGCACACAGGTAGGGGAAGCAGCAGGCAGAGGGAGAATGAGAAGCAGTCTCCCTGCTGAGCAAAGAGCCCCAATTGGACCCTGGGATCATGATGTGAGCTGAAGGCAGATACTTAACGGACTGAGCCCCCCAGAAACCCCCCAAAGCTACATTTTTTTTAGTCCTCCTGCACCCCAAAAGCCTCTTACACTTCCACATCTTTGCATCCCCAGAACTTCATACCCAATCTTTATAATTTTAAATTTAGTGTTCTTTTTTATAAAGAGTACATTGCAATGATTAGCTAAAGAAATGCATGTTTGTTTTTTTAAGATTTTATTTATTTATTTATTTGACAGACAGAGATCACAAGTAGGCAGAGAGGCAGGCAGAGAGAGAGAGGAAGGGAAGCAGGCTCCCTGCCTAGCAGAGAGCCGGATGTGGGGCTCGATCCCAAGACCCCGGGATCATGACCTGAGCTGAAGGCAGAGGCTTTAACCCACTGAGCCACCCAGGCGCCCCACATGTTTGTATTTTTGAAGACAGGGGGAAGAAAGGACTCACAGGATCAGGCAAAGTGCATGGCACACATACATGTTGATACAAGTACTCTTGAATTAAAAATACATATAATTACTGATACAGTATTTGCTATTTTCATCTCTCCAATTGGTAGTGTTTTTTTTTTCTTTCAAGTTTTGTAATGTTTGTTCATTAGATCAGTTCAGCTTTTCTTTTTTTTTTTTAAGATTTTATTTATATATTTGACAGAGAACACAAGCAGAGGGAGCAGCAGGCGGAGGGAGAGGGAGAAGCAGGCTCCTCAAGGAGCAGAGAGCCCAGGGTGATCCCAGGACCCTGGGATCATGACCTGAGCCAAAGGCAGACACTTAACCAACTGAGCCACCCAGGCGCCTCTCTGTTCAGATTCTTATCAGGGAAATTTGGTAATAAGAACTGTATCAAAAGCCTTAGAATGTTTCATAACCTTACATTGAGAAATTCCACTTTTAGAAATTAATTCACTTTAGAAATAATCACGAGTGTGCACAATGATATGACAAAAATATTTTACAGTATTGTTTCTAGTAGTGAAGAACTAGAAACAACTTAAATTTCCAGCAATACAGCTTTGGTTAAAAAAAAATATATATATATATATATTTTTAATAACATTTATTGGCCGCTTTATTTGTCAGAGAGAGGGAGAGAGAGCGAGGGAGCATAGGCAGACAGAGTGGCAGGCAGAGGCAGAGGGAGAAGCAGGCTTCCTGCTGAGCAAGGAGCCCGATGTGGGACTCGATCCCAGGAAGCTGGGACCATGACCTGAGCCGAAGGCAGCCGCTTAACCAACTGAGCCACCCAGGCATCCTAAGGTAAAATATATTTTGATACATTCACCAAAGGCATACTACATAGCCATTAAAATGTAGACTATTTAATGATATGGGAAAAGTATTAACAGTATTTTTTTTTTAGTGAAAAAGCTTATGAAACAACTTGCAATCTTATTCCTAAAAATGTTTATTCGTAGAACAATTTTAGAAAGGTAAACACTGACATTTTAAAGGGTTGTCTCTTGATGGTGAAATTGTAGGTGGTTATTTCCCTTTTTTTTGTGGCTTATACATATTGTCTTAAGTTTTCTATAGTGTAAATGAGTATTCCTATGATATGAAAATGACACTAAAATGTTATATGAAAAAGAATGGGTGCAAGGCCGGTTCAGTCAGAAGGGCATGCGGCTCTAGGTCTTCGGGTCGTGAGTTTGAGCCCCACGTTGGGAACAGAGGTTACTTAAAAATAAAGAAAAAAAAAACTTAAAAAAAATTCATTGAGAAAATGCTTAGCGTAAAACTTGCCTTTTCCTTAACTAATTTCTCTAACAACTCACTTCGTCAGTGGCTCCTTCCTGGGGAGGATCCCAGGAGAGGCAGGGATCCCCTCAGGCCTTCTCCCATTTGGAGCCTTCCAGGAAGCCTATGGTCTGGCCCTTGGTCACATAGAATCCGGCTTTGGGGAAACTGCGAAGTAACCCAGACTGTGGGAAGTAGAAGAAATGGAGCTGGGAGATTTTACAGAGCTGGTGCCAGGAACTCTCTTCACAGAGGATCTAGTTTCTCCGCCCATGTTTTCCTCAGACAGCAGCTAAGGCTTGTCCAAGGCCACCCAGCCAACTGAATGACAAGGTGAGGCCTTGAATCCATGGCCTTTCCGCCCTGTTGTATCACTGTGATATGCAGATTTAGACCCGTCGTTCTCATACTTAGGTGTGCGCGGGGAGCCCCAGGGATCTTGTTGAAATGCAGATTTGGACCCAGCAGGTCCGAGGTGGGCCATTTCTCAGCAGCTCTCGGGCCATGCCAATTTTGCCCGGCTGGGGATCGCAGTTTTCGTGGCCGTGGTGCAAGGCACGGATTCTGGAGCCAGACTTCAGCTTCCCAGTCCTAGCTGGGCCACAGGACTCTATGATTGTGACCCTCACTGTGCTGCTGTTTCGTCATCTGCGAAATGAGTCTCATACCTGACTCGTAGAGTGCGAGTGAGAATTTATTAAGTAAGTCGTTACGCGGTAAGTGCTTAGACCGGTGTGCGTGAAGAAGTGGCTAGCTTATTATCATTCTCAGAGCCTTTGGGGTGGGCGGGCAGTGAAGCAGGGTTTGACGAATGAATGAATAACCTTTAGAAAAAAGTTCTTTCCTGGGCGGCTCGAGTTGGAGAAGCCAAAGGCGGGGGCTGGTCGGTGGGGAAGAGGCCCACCTCCTTCCTAGGAGCTTCTCTCCGAGGGGTGGTCAGAAGGGCCGGGAGCGCCCGGAAGCCGGCCGGCCCGCGCCCCGCGGACCAATGCGGCCGCCCGGGGGGAGGGGGCCACCAGCCAGCCCTTTCCGTCCTGGGCTCCGGCGGCCCCGCCCCTTGTGCGTTGCGGCGCTCGAGCATTCCACGGTTGCTACATCGTCGCGAGGGGCGGGGCGCCTGTCAGGGAAGCGGCGCGCGCGCCGGCGCGGGCGGGCTGGGGCTCGGCCGCGCAGTGCCAGCGCCAGCACCAGACCCGCGCCCCGCGCTCTCCCGACCGCCGCCTGCGTTCTGGCTCCCGAGCCCGAGCTCCCGCCCTCCCGTGCGCCGCCCGAATATGGAGCTGCTGTGCTGCGAGGGCACCCGGCACGCGCCCCGGGCCGGGCCGGACCCGCGACTGCTCGGGGACCAGCGTGTCCTGCAGAGCTTGCTCCGCCTGGAGGAGCGCTACGTGCCCCGCGCCTCCTACTTCCAGTGTGTGCAGAGGGAGATCAAGCCGCACATGCGGAAGATGCTGGCGTACTGGATGCTGGAGGTATGGCCCGGAAGGGTCTCCCCTCCCCCGCCGCCGGGCTCCAGACATCCCCGGGCCGCCTTGTCGGGACATCCTGGTCCTAACAACGATCGGCAAGATGCTTTGGTGGCCCAGATCCCCGGGGCCTGGCTTTTCACTCGGGTACCCTAGCGGGCCGACTGCCTCCGTGGTGTCCCTTTCCCTTCCCCAGCCCTAACTCTGACGGCCGGTCGTTTGGCACCCTCACTAACCCTCTCTTCGGGCCGGGAAAGCGGGACCAGGGCAACCCTCTCTCCTCCGGCTTCTCTCGGCGTCTCCTGCTTCCCTCCCCCGCCCGGATTTCTCAGGAGAGCGCGCCTGGAAAACCCTGGGCTTGGCCGCCCCCGCCCCAGAGCCGGTTCCTGTGTCTGTCGCGGGGTTCTGGCGGGGCAGACGGTGGGGGTGGCGCGCGCTGTTCCGGCAGTCAGGGAAATGAAAAGTGCGGGAGGCAGCGGCTGGAGTCTCCTCCCTTCCCTTTGGGTGTGTGCAGTGGGTGGTGGTAATGGGGGTTAAGGTCCCAGTTCTCTTGGCTACCGTGGGTGACTACTCCGTTTTCCCAACCCCCTTCTCGCCATGGGGGAGGGCAGCCTGAGTTTGGAATCTTTCTTAAGGAAGGGAGCCTCTGGCGTAACCCCCCAGCCCCCAGGGGAGGGGGCGAGGAGGCAGGCAACTCAGAGGAAGTGGGGGGCGTCACCTCGGGAAGGCGCATCCCCCCCGGTACGTTAGTCCTTGTCACCGAAGGTACACTTATCCCCCCCTCCCATTTTTTTTGCTTCCCATTCCACTTCCCTTCGACGCCACCCGCCCCCCTCCTTCAGTGCTGCAGCGTTTCCCAGGCCCCCGCCCCAGAAGTGACTGTGCGCCCTCCCCCAGGTCTGTGAGGAGCAGCGCTGTGAGGAGGAAGTCTTCCCCCTGGCCATGAACTACCTGGATCGCTACCTGTCCTGTGTCCCCACCCGAAAGGCGCAGTTGCAGCTCCTGGGTGCGGTCTGCATGCTGCTGGCCTCCAAGCTGCGCGAAACTACGCCTCTGACCATCGAAAAACTGTGCATCTACACCGACCACGCCGTCTCTCCCCGCCAGCTGCGGGTGCGTGCCTACATCTCCCCACCCCCAACACAGTATCGCCTCACTTAGCAGGAAAAGAAAAGCCCAGAGACCTCAGAGGCTTTCTGCTCCTGGGCAGGGCAGCGGGCAGCTTATCTTGGGGGCAAAAGATGGGGGCACCGCGGTGGGACCGTCAGGGTAGCCCCAGCCCAGGCTCGAGCTGCAGGCACCAGTCAGATCCCCTTCTCCTGACCTCCAGGGGGTGCCATTCCTTCCTGGTCTTTCCCCCAGATAGCAACAAGTCAAACTGCATGTCTCCACTCACTAGTACTTTGCCTCTGGGTTTACACAGCCACCGTGAGTTATTTATTGGCAGCAAAAGGACATGCCTGCACCCCCCCCACCCCCCACTGGAGTGGGGGGAGTGGAATGTGCTTTATGTGGGGGAGGGGGCTGCCTTGGTTGAGTCTTTGTCCCAGTGTGGACTTTGTGATTGAAAAGCCTCCCAGAGCCGATTATGGTCAGGCCCTGATTGCTCTCAGGAAGGGCCGAGGAGTTGTCATCCCACCTTGCTTCCTTCCTTTTATATCCCAGAAGAGCCAGCTCCTTCCTTGTCCTCATTCTGAGGAGCTTGAGCTGCTGCTTCCGACCCGGTGGAGTCACCTCTCCCTTTCCCCCTCAGCCAGAGGCCGGAGCTGAGCTGCAGCTGCTTCCCATGTGATAATGCTGCCCCCTCCCCGGGCCCACCCTCTACGCCCCAAAGTCTTTCATAACCCTGTGGGGAGCTGCTGTCACTCCTGTGGTTTGGGAAGTGGCTCCCTCGGCCTCTTGCTGGGAACTTGGGCTGGGCTCTTCCCCAGGCAGGACAGGAAAGTCAAGGCTCTTTTTCTCCCATTGAGCCCGGAGAGGAGGATGGGTGAGCTGGCACCTTCCTCCACCTTGCTCTACGGCCAGCCAAGTCTTCTCCTGACCCTGAGAGGAGTCTCTGGGCCCCATCTCCCGGGGAGGAGGGCAGCCTGGAGACTGCTGTGATTGGTTGGCCAGGAGGCCAGGGTACTGGGGCCCCCGACTGCTGCTTGTCGAGGAACAGGATTCCTCTTCCTGCCAAGTCGCTCTCAGAGATGGGAGTAGGAGGCCGGAGTTGGGAATCTGGGAGGCCTCACAGCTCTTTTGTGATGAATCTGGTAGTTTTTGGCAAGTCTGGAGGTGGAGCCGGTTTCCAGGGCCAGCGAGCCAGATGTTTTTGGAGGGGCTTGGGCAGGAGGGTAGAAGAGGACTTCCTTTTTGTGAAAAGACTGGCAAGAGGTGTGTGCCTTTGTGTGAGGGGAGTTTTCCAGAACAGGCCACAAGGACTCTTTCTCCACTCCTGCTGCCTGAGCTGGAGGAGGAGCGTGCAGATGCCTTCCTAGAAGGTCAGAGTTGGAAGGGACTGCAGAGAGAACTCCAGTCAGTCCAAATCCTTGCGCAGCAGAGAGGCTCAGTTGAGGCCCAGAGAAGGAGGGGGAAGACTGCACCGAAGCAGATGAGGAAGGTCAGGGTCTTCTGGCTAGCCCAGGGGGCCTCAGAGCTTCCAGATGTGGAAGCTGCCAGCCACTGCCACTAATTTCTCCCAGAGCTGTGTTGTCAACCAAGTGAGGGCAGAGATTTTCAGAAATTGCCCCGATACAGGGTGGGGTGGCTGGCTTCTCTCACATGGGATTCCCTGCCTCCCCACAGGGAGGGCACCACCCCTTCTAGATGGTTCCTTAGAGGCTAGGTGCTTTCTGTCATTTCCGAGTTAGAAGTTAGAGCACTGGGACTAGCATGAGTAGAATGCTGGCTTCTCTGCCCAACTTTGGCTCTGGGCCAGGCTTTTTCTATAGGGCCCTGTGAGAGGCTTGGGGTTGATTTGGGAGGATGACACTCAGGTGGGGGCTGGGAACGGGACAGCTGTGACAGGGGACCTGGAAGAGATTGGGTGGGGTTGCCATTTCTGCCTCAGTAAGGGGCCAAACCCATGAGTTCCTTCCTGAGATAAAACAATGAAGAAATCTTCATGTGTGCAACTCAGAAATGGGGCCAGGACTAGGAACCCCAGACGAGTGGATTCGGGTGGGGCTCCCAGCCTCCCCCGCCAGGACCTAGCAGTGTTATGTAGGTGAGGGCAGGCAAGGATAGGGGTTTTGGTCCCTCAGGGATCATCTGGACCTATCCTGTAGGGTTTGGCCTCCCCTTGGCTTCTGAGGCTTAAATGGCACTAGCCACTGTGGTTCCAGGGAAAGGGGGTGCAGTGGGGCGCTACATCTCAGACCCACCCCCCAGTGTCCCACCAACGGGATGTGGGTTGGGTTGGGCAACCTCCCCTTTGAGGAACCTCAGGGTTGGTTCAGTGGCTCTGTCACAGGAGGCGTGGCCTCATGTTCATTCTGGTGTCTTCAAGAGGTGTGGACTTGGCTGGGATGCAGAACTGGAGGAGAGGCTAGTGGTGGTCTTCCCTTTCACAAATCCCCAGGATTTTGGAGAGTCTGTTTCACTCCAGAGGAGGTTCAAGGTTATGATGCTGCCGGTGGTATTTGCTGGTGCGTCTTTTCTTTCAGCCCTGGCTAGGGAATTGCCCAGAACCCTGCACGAGGTCAGGAGAGGACCTGCATTATTGGCCCCCTTGAAAGATAACCAAACAGGATCAAAAGAGACAATTTATATCAACCATGTAGTTCTGGTACTTGGTAAGTGAGCAGCAGGTGCCCAAAGCCAACTCCCCCAGGACTCGCCATTCTGCAGCACCAGTCTGTAAACCCAGAAGCAGAACTGTGGTCTTGACCTTCAAGTCTGAGGGGCTTCCTTCCCTGGCAGACTTCTGCTTTACTCCCTCTCCTTCCCTCCTCAGCCACTGACTCCACCCTCTTTCCAACCTCCAGGATTGGGAAGTGCTGGTCCTGGGGAAACTTAAGTGGGACCTGGCTGCTGTGATTGCCCATGATTTCCTGGCCCTGATTCTGCACCGGCTTTCTCTGCCCCACGACCGGCAAGCCTTGGTCAAAAAACATGCCCAGACCTTTTTGGCCCTCTGTGCTACAGGTAAGAGCCCTGTACACATTCTTTTTTTGCCAAATGAGGAAAATCTGAAGACTGGGAAGGGTGGCATGTAACTGGATTGTGGTGTATACTCCTCTCAAATTTTGTGATTATCCTATCCCTTCTGAGGTGGGGGCCCCAGAAAAGGCAGCAGAACATAATCAGAGCGGTATGGGATTTGAGAGACACACCCCATCCCCCCCAGTATGTGGGTGGCTTAGAAGTGACTTGCTCAAGGTCTCACAGTGATGAAGCTGGGAGCAGAACCAAAGTCTTGACCCTGGTTTTTTTTTTCCACACCAGGAAGAGAAGTCATTCACTTCCCAGTCCCTGGTCAGGCTCACTAACCAACTACCCTGGACCAGATGGTGGTGTGGGAGTTTGCTGTCCAGCCTGGCACTCTCAAGAAGAGAGGCCCTTTCCTGCTCTTCTCCAGTGCTCTTCAGAGCTCATGGCAGGGCGTGATTCCGGCTCTATTCACGTTGCCTGGCGCTTTTCTGAGCCACAGGAATTCCTCACCAAGCCTTTGCCTCATGCTTCCCTCTCCCTCTTTCCAAGATTACACCTTCGCCATGTACCCGCCATCCATGATCGCCACGGGCAGCATTGGGGCTGCAGTACAAGGCTTGGGTGCGTGTTCCACGTCTGGGGATGAGCTCACGGAGCTGCTGGCAGGGATCACAGGCACCGAGGTGGTGAGTGGGGGGGGCGAGGGCTGCAGCCAGAGGGCAGTTCCTGACTCAGCGCTATTCTCTGGGCCTCCAGCAGAGGGAGGTGTGCATCCCTAACCCAGTCCCCCTCCTGGTTTCAGATGCCCCACCCTTGGGGCTTCTGTGGCCTTTTATCTCCTGCGTCCGTCTGGGGAAGAGCCGGCGCCTTGGGTGGGTTGAAGGGCACTGTCCCTGGGTACCCTTTTCCTGCCAAATAGTGTGCAGGAGAGGGGGTGGAGGATCTGCTGTCACACGCAGGGCTGCTCTCACACCCCCTTGCCACATCCTCTTGCCAGTTTCTTAGAACTGAAGGCTGATTCCTGGGGCTGGGCTGTGGCCTAACCTCCCCAGACTTCCTATGTGCTGGAAGGTGTCCTTCCCCCACACCTGCCACCAGATGCTGTGGGTGGTGGGAAGCGGACCCTTAGTCCCCAAAGAGACGACCTTCTGCCATCATACCCAGCAGTCACAGCTCACTGTTGCCCTGTTTGCAGGACTGCCTGCGGGCCTGTCAGGAGCAGATCGAAGCTGCGCTCAGGGAGAGCCTCCGAGAAGCCGCCCAGACCTCGCCCAGCCCAGCACCCAAAGCCCCCAGGGGCTCCAGTAGCCAGGGGCCCAGCCAGACCAGCACTCCCACAGATGTCACAGCTATCCACCTGTAGCCCTGGAGAGGCCCCCTCCAGTGGCCATGGGCAGAAGAGGGGACACTGCCACCCCCCCTCCCTGCCTGCAGGAATGAACCACGCCACATCTAAAGCCCGAGGGGGCTCCTTCCTATTTGCCCCTTGCAAAGCCTAAGGGGTCAGGCCCTACCTATCTCTGCAGTGTGCACTAAGGGGCCTGGCCAGCCACATGTGGGTGGCCGGCTGGGCTCCTCCTTTTCTCTGCATCTGACCAGCTCTGCCCCTTCCCTGATCCTAGCTGGTGGCAGGCCAGGCTGGTTGGAAATGAAATTGAAGTAGGTAAAATACACGTACCAGGATTCCTTTTTGAGGCGCCCTTATCTCTGGGCCTCACATTCTCAGATGCCCACATGCCCCCAATGCCTTGTAAAGGTGTCGCACCTTCCAGAGTCTTTCTGGAGAAGTTTCCAATATTCTGGTAGACGTGTGTGAGGGGAAACAGTCTGGACAGCTCCTCTTGACACACTTTGGAGGCCCCTGCATAATCCATGCCCACAGCTGCTCCCAGAGGGCGGGCCCAGGCCTCTGTCAGAGGGGCAGGACCAACCAAGCCCTCCTTGTTTTCCGCTTTGCTTTCCGCTCAGCTTCTCCTGTGTGATTGAAAGGGGTCAGTGCTGAAGGAAGAGGTGGTTTTAATTTATTGTTTTGAGGATGGCTGTAAGAGGGTGTGGTGGGGCCCATCTACCCCACAGGTGGCAGTAACCCTGGTGGTTGCTGCAGCCCTCCCTCCTGCTACTGGCTGAAGGATCTTTGTGGCCGAGGAGCTGCTACAGCCTGGGGTGGGGCCATGCCCTCCTCTCCCTCTGGCCCTCTGCCTCATCCTCTAGGTGTGAGGGATGGAGCAGGAATAAACTGGAGGTGATAGCCCCCATCTGGAGAGGGAGGCAAGCCCTGTTGACACAGGTCTTTCCTAAGGCCACAAGGTCCAGGCTGGTGGCCCAGGACCATCACGCTACCTTAATAAAGATTCTGGAGTAAACCTGGCTTTGGCTTCTTGGGTTGGATGGTGGCATGGGCAAAGCTGTTTCTAGAGCGCACGATGTAAAAAGCAGGGCAGAAGTCAAGGGTCATGAGGCAGGGGTCATCACAAAGCCAATTTGTGAAGGGCCAGAGTATTTTAGGCTCTGGGCCATTTGGTTTTTGCCCCAGATACAGTCAGTTCTGCATTACAATGGGATGTACGCATTCCTAAAACTCATGGCACCATGCAGAATTGCAGAACAAAAACCACAGGGCCCAGGAAAAACAGGCTTGAGGCACAACATTCAGTAACTTAGTGACACATTTTCAGGAAAGAAATGAAGTAGATAGTGTAGTTCTTACTTTAAGAACGCTATATACTGTAATATGGCCCTTTCTCTTGAAAAAGACCTGACTGTGTGTGTGGTTCCCCACGCGAGGTAAATGGAGGCAGCTCTGGTGTCAGGGGCCTGTGCAGTTTGTAGTACCCAGCTGGATGCAGCCAGGCACTGTTAACAGTGTTTCTCAAAGACGCAAATGCAGATAAATATGAAAATCATGATCAGTTTCCCCCAAATACATGAACTGGGTTGGAAGTCACCAAAAGCAAATGGAAAGGGTTCTAGGGGCGCCTGGGTGGCTCAGTGGGTTAAAGCCTCTGCCTTCAGCTCAGGTCATGATCCCAGGTTCCTGGAATCAAGCCCTGCATCGGGCTCTCTGCTCAGCGGGGAGCTTGCTTCCTCCTCTCTGCCTGCCTCTCTGCCTACTTGTCATCTCTGTCAAATAAAATCTTTAAAAAAAAAAAAAGAAGGGTTCTAGAAGGACTGTATAGCTGGCCCTTGAATATGGGATGGAACCAGGCAGGTCCACTTACATATGCAGATTTTTCTTTAACACTATTGACAAACAGTATGGGACTGTGAATGTGTTCTCTCAGGATTTCCTTCACATCTCCTTTTCCCTGGCTTACTTTATTGTAGGAATGCTGTAGGTAAGACATAACCTACAAAACGGGTGAATTGACTAGAACGTGAGAGGCTTCCAGTCACAGGAGGCTACTGGTGCTCATGTCTGGGGAGTCAAAAGTTTTATACGCAGATTTCTGGCTATATGAGGGGGTTGGCGCCCCTAACCCCGTGTACTCTTCAAGGTCCAACCTTACTTAGCTCTGCTGCTGTAGCATCAAAGCACCTATAAAAAACAAATGGATAGGCATGGCTGTATCCCAACACAACTTTACTTAGGGACACTGAAATCAGAATTTCATATAATTTTCACCTATCACAAAATACTCTTAAGTTTTTTTTCCCCACTTAAAAAATGTAAAAAATCACGATTAGCTCACCGGCTGCAGGAAAACCTGCTTATGACTCTAGTCTGCCAACATCTGGTCTGAAGCTTTAAGTAGCCAAGAAAGTTAGGGAACCTGGCAGGCGGTGACTCCAGACTGCCGCATTCTGGGGCCCGACCTTATTCTCCGTGGCTGCAGTTTTCTCTCAGGACTCTCTCCTGCAGCAGTCCACCCACAGCTGAGACAGGACCATCTTTTCAAACACCCTCCTTCCTGGTTGCTGGCATTCCCCCAAAGTAGCTTCTGCCTCTGTGAAGGCTCTACCTGGAGACACAGACTTATAGAATGAGGAGGTAGGGAAGGGTATCAACTGTTAAGAATCTGCTCTGAACACGAATAGGGAAGAGCTTCCTGCCAGCTGAAGAGGGAAAACAAAGATTCCCATTGATCACATCAAAACACAGAAGTTCAATAAATACCTGCCTTTGGTTTTTATCGATATAGCCCAGTGATGGGCCACAACAGCCCGCAGGTAAGAACCTATTCCAAGCCACCCCCCCCACCCCCAGCCAGGGAGTGGGAATGCTGGCGTGGGGCACCTCCAGTCAGGCCTCAGAACTGAGTAGGGACGAAGACCTAGAATGGAAGAGGGAGCCAGCCTGACCCTCCAGTCCACCCTGTCAGGCACTGGGAGTCACAGCTGCCTGTGGCCTCTCACTGTCCTGACCTGTCCCGAGTTCAGCTGTTAAAAGCTGTGTGTCACCAACAGGGAATCCTGGTGTCCCCTCATGCCTCCTCAGACCAGGGCAAGTCACTTTCCTCACTCCATGGTGGCAGGCACGTCTTCCACATCTCGGGGGACCGCGCTCTGAAGCTCACGCCGAATCTCAGGGGACAGCTGTGGATGGGGCTGCAGTCGGAGCAGTTCCAAGAGGGCCTCTTTCTGATCCGTGGCTAGGTCTGCCTTGTAGCGCTGGACCAAAGTCAGGAGGCACTGGTGCCAGAGCACAGGCAGTTCGCGCCTATCCGTCCGGAAGCCCAGGAAGTGGAAGACCAGGGCGTCCAGCACGCGGTAGGGCAGCGCATACTTCTTATCCAGCAACAGTCGCAGGAAGATGCTGTTAGCACCGCTGTATTCCATCTCGGCGATTTTCAGCATGGCTGCGCTGGTGGGGAAGGATTAGTGGTGGTGGGGATGCTGGAGGAAGGACCGCCTTCTACTGTCCCTCCGACCCCTTTCCTCCTCTGTTGGCCCCTGCACTGTGCTATTCCTGAAGGGGGCCATCTCAGGCCGCCTTCTCACCTACCCAACCTGACACTCCCTCGGCCCCAGTTACCAGCTCAACACAGATTTCACCCCAGATCCCTACTTCTTGCCCAACCGCTGGTCTCAGTATCTGGCTAGAATAGGTTCAAGCATCTGAAGATCTCCACCCTTACACACTTTGTTCCCATGTTTCCTATTTATTCATTCAACTCTTTATTAAGCACCTGCCATGTGTTAGGCACTGGGTTCCTGTTTTGGGGGAGCTTACATTCTAGTGGAGCGGCAACACACTCAGGAGCTTCAACAAGCCACAGACCCAGGGCTGTTCCAGCTCCTTCTCCACTCTGTGTGTTCCCCTATGCCCCCATCCTGAGGATTCTCCTATCTGGGTCTCTTCTAATTGTCCTCCACTCCCACCAACACTACCTGGAGTGCAACACAGGTATGGAGCATTTGGTGATGATGCTACCCACAATGATGGCTTCCCGGAGGGTACAGGTGCCAGACTCGCACAGTGGGATCAGGATCCCTGGGGAGAGTCAGACGGGGGTCACCTTGAGTTCAGGGTGAGGCGCTACAGCAGCTCCCCACCTACCCAAAATATAGTCAGCTCCCAAGTCAGGCTTGTTGCTTTCACCTGCAGGAGCTCCAGCCCCTCCCTCTCATC